>CAMOHE010045777.1:0-20415 GCA_946598075.1 Artocarpus hirsutus | reverse complement strand
TCATGGATAAAATATTGAAACAATGGTTATACACTCATGTTAATTTTATTATTAGCCTCTCTTATGAGCTTTGTTAATAAAATTAATGTCCAAAGAAATGATTATTAATATATGCTGGATCATACGGGTCCTGGATGGCATATATTAATCGAAGAGGATTCGTGTTCCTGATTGAATTTGGCAAGACTCCCTTAGGAGCTTGTTGAATTTTAAGTTGGGAATTATCATTGTAAGGTTGTGATATTTTCAAGGTTTTGACACATAAACACATTTGTATGTTTTACATGATTGTGTTATCTTACTAAATTATTATGACATGTTTGCTCATGTTTGGTATATAATTCTTTATTATAAATTAAAAATGTCTAAAAACACTTTATCATTGATACTTGACAAAAACCAATTAGCTGATGAGAATTACAATGATTGAAAATGGAACCTAAACATAGTCCTATCTTTTGAGAAACTGAAATTTGTGCTGACATCACCTTGTCCTCTCGAGCCTACGGGAGATTCCACCAACAATCAAATCCAAGCATATGATCGTTAAAAAGATGCCAATAATTAGGCCTGCTACAATGTTATGGCCAGCATGAATAACATGTTGCAGGCTCAATATGAGGATTATGAGACTACTAGGTAGATCTTGGATAATTTGGAAGACATGTTTGGAGGCTAGGCCCTAACAAAGCGACATGGGGCGCTTTGGAAACTACTTCTTAACTGCAAACAAAAACCGAGAACATCTATAAAGGAGCATATGATGTTGGTCATGGGTTATCTCCCAAAGTCTTAAACCAATGGAGCTGACATTGATGCTGAAACTTAGATAACTATGGTTTTTGAGACTCTGTCTAAGGAGTTTATCCCATTTAGAACTACATTTAATTTAAGCAATAGATAGGATACGACCTTAACAGAGTTAATGAAGCAGCTATAGGAGTTCAAACTACTGATCAGTGAGTCTTCTGTGGGTGGTGAGGTTAACTTGGCAGTTGCTTCTGATTCCAGTCCCAACCCTAGGAATGGAAAGAAATAACGGGTGAAGAACTAGAAGTCTTCTATTCTTGCAAATGGCAAGAATAAGAAGAAAAAGAAAAAGAACCTAAAGAAGCTCATGTGCTTCTTCTGCGGGAAGGTCGGGCACATAAAGAAGAATTGCAAGGACTTCCTTTCTCGAGAAGGTAGGTGTGATCTTCTGTATTTAAAAACTTGTTTGGTTGAGGAATCTAATGACATTTTGGTCATAGATTCTGGAGTAACTAATCTTGTTTATGTTTCTCTATAGGGGTTCAAAAAAATGAAAAGTCTATTGCATGAAGACTTCACGCTTCGAATGGACGATGGATCCTTGGTCTTAGCTAAAGTAGTGGGAGACGTCCATCTGTATTTTGATAATTATAGGAATTTAATTTTGCGAGATTGTTTTTATGTTCCTAAATTTAAGTGGAATTTAATTTATGTAGCTTGTTTATTTAAAGACTCCTATTTGGTTTCTTTTAATAATAAAGTAGAGATTCGTAAAAACAAATCCTTTATCTATTCTAGATGGATGCAAAATAATCTATATTTTATCAAACCTAAGATGGAATTATTGCTTAATGCTTTGATGAATAATAATAACTCTAAAGAACTTAAAACTTCTCACTCTAATAAGACTTATCTTTGACATTTGTGATTAGGTCATGTAAACTTGAATAGGATTCAAATGTTAGTAAGGGAGGAGCTTTAAGTCACTTAAAGGTGGATCTATACCACAATGTGAATCTTGTTTGGAGGATAAACTGACCAAAAGACCATTTGGGTCTAAGGGCAATAGGGCCGAAGGGGTTCTAGCACTTGTGCATAGTGATGTTTGCGGACCTATGAACATCCAGGCAAAAGGAGGGTATGAGTATTTTGTCACTTTTATTGACAATTACTCAGGGGGTTTGTATACCTAATGCACCACAAAAGCGAAACTTATGACAAGTTCAAGGAGTTTTAGGCTGAAGTGAAAAAGCAATTAGGTAGACCTATAAAGGCACTTCAATCTGATCGCGGTGGTGAATACCTTTCTAATGAGTTCTTGGAACACTTATTAGAGAATGAGATTTTATTCTTTTTGACTCGTCGGGCACTCCACAATAGAATGGTATATGGAGAAAAGAAATAGGACCTTGTTGGATATGGTTAGGTCTATGATGAGTTATTCATCATTGCCTTTGTCCTTTTGGGGATATACACTACAAACTGCATATTATCTTTTAAACAATGTGCCTTCAAAATTGGTTCCTAAAACTCCTCACGAGTTATGGACAGTCAAGAAGAAATCCTTAAACCATATTCACATATGGGATGTCCGCTCATGTCCTGTTTATGGATGCGAATAAGTTGGAAGCACATTCAAAAGTTTATGTGTTTATAGGATATCCAAAAGGGACTAAAGCGGTTATTTCTATAACCCAAAGGAAAATAAATTCATGGTTTCAACTAATGCAACTTTCCTTGAGGAGAGTTACATGGATGACTTTAAACCTCGAAGCAAAGTGGTGCTCGAGGAGTTGAGGAATGATTCAATCACTTCGGGGGTTCTGATAAAAACCACTCCAATCGGTGAAGAAAAACCAAATGAACCTGGACAACAACCTAAGGGGCTTCGACATAGTAGGTGGATCCGGCATCAACCCGAGATGTATATGTTCAATGGTGAGGCCTACTTGGCTAAACCGGATGAACATGACAAGGATCCTTACACTTATGTAGAGGTTATGAAAGATGTTGATTCAAAACTTTGGACAAAGGCCATGAAAATAGAGTTGAAGTCTATGGAGACTAATCTGGTCTAGGAGCTTGTGGATCTTCCCGAAGGGGTAAAACCCATAGGGTGTAAGTGGATTTGCAAGAAAAAGAGAGGAGTGAATGAAAAGGTCGAAACCTTTAAGGCTAGACTAATAGCTAAGGGATACATGCAAAAGGAGGGAATTGATTACGAGGAAACCTTTTTGCCTGTAGCAATGTTTAAGTCCATCCAGATTCTCTTGTCCATAGTTACTATTCTCGACTACGAAATTTGACAGATAGATGTCAAGACGGCTTTCTAAATAGCTATCTTGATGAGTCCATTTACATCGAACAACCAGACAGGTTCAAGGTCAAAGGCTAAGAGGGTAAGGTTTGTAAGCTGCTAAAGTTAATATATATAGACTTAAGCAAGCTTCCTGTTCTTGGAACATAAGATTTGATCAAATGATCAAGACTTATGGGTTTGCACAAAATGTGCACGAACCATGTGTTTATAAACACATCAAAGATGGGAAGGTGGTTTTCTACTGCTCTATGTAGATGACATTCTGCTAATTGACAATGACGTTGGGGCTTTGTCATTGGTCTAATTATGGTTGACCAAGCAGTTTGACATGAAGGACTTGGATGAGGCTAATTTTGTTCTCGATACCCAGATCTTTCGGGATAGGAAGAACAAAATGACAGCTTTGTGCCAAGCAGGCTACATGGATAAGATTCTCAAGAGGTTTGCAATGCAGGATTCCAAGAAAGGTGGGCAACCATCTAAGTCAGGAATTACTATTTCTAAAAAAGGCTCTCCAAAGTCTGAGGAAGAAAGAGAATACATGAAGAAGGTGCCTTATGCTTTAGCAGTGGGCAGTCTCATGTATGCTATGCTTTGTACACGACCAAATATTTATAATGCGGTTAGGATTGTAATTCGATTTTAGGTGGATCAAGGACCGAACCATTGGGTTGTGGTCAAGCATATTTTTAAGTACCTAAGAAGAACTTGAGGGTATATGCTTATGTATTCGGGTGAGGACTTGACTCCTGTAAGACACACTGTCTTAGATTTTCAATGCTGTCTGGATTCTAAGAGATCGAGTTCAGGTTTTATGTTTACTATGGGCTGCAATGCCATCAGTTGGAGAAGTGTGAAGCAAGATTGTACTTATAATTCAACGATGGAGGCCAAGTATATGGCAGCTTGTGATGCTTCAAAAGAAACAGTGTGGCTCCGTAAGTTCCTTAGGGATCTTAAGGTAGTTCTTAGGATGGATAAGGCGGTATTGCTATACTGTGATAATAGAGCAACGGTAGCTAATGCTAAGGAACCAAGATTTTACAAGAAAAGTAAGCATATTGATCAGAAGTATCATGTGATAAAGGACTTCATCGAGGGTGGACACGTCACGGTATGCAAAATCGTGTCAGAGGATAATTTAGCTGATCCATCCACGAACACTTACAAGGAGAGTCTTCGAGAGGCATGTGGAAGCTATGGGGATGCGAGATTTGTCATATTTACTCACTAAGTGCAAGTAGGAGATTGTTGGACATGAAGGCCCTAAGGAGTAAAAATATAATATGTTTTTGGAGACATTTTTATCAATATAGAATTTACTTATTATTTATATACAAATCTTGTCCTTTTCATGTTAATATTTATTGAATGTATATTAAGCAAACAATAGTTTAAGATTGTCAATTTAAACCTTTAAGAATTGGGCATATGCTGGACAGATTATACAAAAGACACGATCCTTAAGGTAACGGTCTAAATCATAAGATCTACATTCGAGAGAATAAAGTTGGATGCTTTATTCATGCAAAGATTGTTATGTTGTCTATATCCCTAATAGGAGATGGTTTTTCTTGGCCATCGAAGGTGGACTCCGCGAATAGAAACATTAGCACATTATCATAGGTAACGATATGTTGGATCAGGACATAAAGTGAATTGATTTTGATTAATAATTCTGTCTCAATAAATCGATTCACTTTAGACAATCATATGTATTGTATCTTAATCCTGAGATGAATAGTGGGCCCATTGCCTTGACTTATGTCTTTTGATGTACCAAAGGATGACATCCACACTTTTATAGTGGCACGCATGCTAGTACGTTGGAGGCATGACTCTTAATAGTGTAGACCTGTTATTCATAGATATGGAATCCATAGCTCCTCTTCAAGTGTAGTTGATATTCTCTTATATGCGTTATCTTGTAATTAGAAAATTAGAGCGCTCAACCATTTGGATACATAAGTGTAACCGAATGGTATACCATCTTTAGATGGAAAGTTTTTCAATGGTAAGATAATGGAACGTAAGATAAAAATAATCGAGAAAGTAAGATAGAATTTATTCTTAAATCGATTATGGATAATCCTATACGGATACGATACATTATGATATGTCTTGGAGACATATCTATACGGGCTTCATAATTCTATATAGTTTGAGAGTACAACTCTAAACTTTTAGTGGAGTAGCGTTAGAGTTGATAATTATGAAATGTATATCTAGGATATTTGGTTTCATAATTATCGAGAGCTTGAACTATATAGGTCCATTAGGTCCCTATTGCTAGCTCACAAAAATCTTATAACGATACGACGTGCTTTTTCAATAATTGGTGACTTGTTTCAAATTATCAGATTCGCTAAAAATTTGATAGGATCAAATAATTCATGTCTGTTTATCGGTTGGATTAACATTGAATAAATTAATTCAAGATAAACTTATTGAATTATTAGGATCAAATAATTCATGTCTATTTATCGGTTGGATTAATTTTGAGTAAACTAATTCAAGATAAACTTGTTGAATTATCAGGAATATTTATTTTCTTAGAGATTATCTAGATATGACTGTTTTAATCAAATAAATATTGGGTTATTTAAATTAAAACTGAGGCTTCATCCCAAGAATCTTGGGTGGGAACTAAAGATTTGCAGAGATCATTTATTGGAAGTTTGGCAAGTCGTTCTTTAGGTTCGGTATGCCGATGGAGCAAGTTCGGCAGGCCGAGCTGATCTACCAGTTCGACCTGCCCATCGAGCGATAAAAAAGGTCACATGTTTTCATGTGGATTTTATCAGATATTAATCCTGATTTGATTTTGATTCGAGTTTGCGAGGCCTTATCTAATAAGGACTGAATCCTAGGCCTCACCTCTATAAAAAGGGGAGTAAAACTCATTGTTATTCAGATCAATTAAGAAATCTAGAGTGAGACTCTCCCAGTAAGACTCTGTGACTCCCCGGAGAGCTATTGTTCACAAATCATGAACTATAGCTTTGGGTTTTTCCTCAATTGATTGGAAGGAGAGCCACCTATGGAAGAGCTATACGAATGTGCCCACACACACATCGATCGTGGATAAAAAATAGCAAAGAAGGCTAATTGGTTGAGGTCCTTCCGGAACGCACATCTCTTCACATACTGCAGGAGCTTTTTGGTATCTATAAGATTAGTAAGATCCTGTTAATTTATACATATAGTATGTTAAACTTATGTTTTGAAAAATACTCTGGTATAAAAATTTTTGAAATTTCGTTGCGTTCTATTTTTCTAACACCCGTTAGGTTTGGGAGGACACAATATTGTCAGCACAAATTTCAGTTTCTTTAAGGATAGGACGATATTTAGGTTCTATTTCTAATCATTATAATTCTTGCCAATTAACATGTTTTTATCAAGTATTGATTATGACGTGTTTTTAGACATTGTAATCTACAATAAAGATTCATATCCTATAAGCAAACATTTTATATCAATTTAGCAAGATAACACAAACAAGTAAACATGAAATTATGTTTATCTATCAAAACCTTGAAAAAATCACAACTTTACAATGATAATTCCTAATTCAGAGTCCAACAAGCCACCTAGGGGAAACTTGCTAAATTCAATTAGGAACACAGATCCCCTCTGATTAATATATGCTATCGAAGACCTGTCTATTAATTTCTGATGCATATATTAATAATCGTTTTCTTTGGCTATTAATTTCATTAACAGAACTCCTAGAGGAGGTTAATAATAAAATTAATCATGAGTGTATAACCATCATTTCAACTATTTTATCTATAATTTATAATCACCACCTAGGGGAGTACAACGATAAATCATGTTAAAATAAATTCTTCTTTTGAAGATCCAACCTGGTACAAGATAAAATCCCTTCTTAGGGCGAAACCACATTGTGCTACTTATGGACCAACGATGGAGACCGTAGGTCATCTCTTCGAAAAACTTCTCCCACTCAATATTTTAAAAGTCAAGGTTTTAAGTTAACATGCATGAATAATTTTTAATGAGTGGGTCTCCCTATTCTACATGGCATGTTATCAACATACATAACAAATCATATTATAATACAGACCAGCAAAGCAACATGTAGAGACACAAGCAAAATAATAAATAAATAGCCATAATATCATAGTTTCATTCTAGTGAAAATAAAATAAAGATAAGATCAATCGAAATATATTATTGATTCTTCATCTTGTATCTTCAAGTTAATGATAATTCAGGATCCTCTACCGCCAAGAATAGCTGGAAAACAGCTCGGATTGGAAATTATAGCCCATCATGATCACTACAACATAGAGTCTTGACTACGATTTTATTATTGAATAGAATTGTCAACTGCTTCCCATGATATTATGAGAATATTACACTCTCAGAGCGCCCTATTTTCTCTTCCATTATAATCTTTTTTAAGCTTTCTCAAGCTTTGTTGCATTATTTTTTCTTTAAAATAATGTGCGCAAATGTAAGAAGAACTATTTGCTATTAAAAAAAAAGGAGTATTTAGACAATTAGTAAAGAAAATCGTAACTGGCTATTTAACAACATAGAAATCAAAATAACAAGTGGAGCTTATATTTGACTTGACCAGCTTTGACACCATATAACATACCTTGTTAACATTTTTGACCACCGGTCTTTCTTCATTGTACCCGAAAATTTTGGTTTCGAGTTTAATGAATTTGGTAGTTGCACTTACACTCCACTAAAATTGAGAATGCTAATTGAAGGAAAAGATTCAAAAAAAAAAATGTTAATATGTCTCTGAATTTTACTTACAAAGCTAGATACCAACTTGCATTTCCCTTGTTATGTCAGAAGTATTAGACTTTTATTTATTTATTTATCTATAAGGTAGTTTAATCATTTTATCTTTTTACTTGTTCTCTATTTGGACCCTTGTTTTGCTTATATTTTCTAGTGAAACAATAATAGAAACCCTAAAAGTTCTTATTCTTTCTGCTTTGTCTCTCTATACTTTGGCTTTGTATAATTGTCATGGTATCAGCTCTTTTTCTTTCCCCTTTGTTTCTCTCTACTTAACTTTTTTCCATCAAATTGAACCCATAAAATATTTTCCCATCAACCCATTCAATTTTTCTAGATTTACAGCACTAGGTTTCTTCGTCCTGGCTTTGCAACATTCTGGGTCTCTTCTTCATTCATTTCGCATGCTTGTATAGTCGACATATTGGTATTTGAATTTCTCTCTTCTTCTTCTTTAATTTGTCGACTTGCATATTATCTGCCCTTGTTTGTTGAATACTAGTTAATAGTTGCAATGGCCGGTAAAAAAGATGATTAGCTTCAATCTATTAGTGTGCAATTGAATGGACAAAATTATTCGTATTTGATTTATGTGAGGAAAAATTTTCTAAAGGGCAAAAGAATATGGAGTTTTATCTTTGGAACTTTAATTAAATGAAGGGATCAAAACAATGAGAAATATGCAGAGCAACTAGAAGCTTGGGATGCTAACAATTTGAAAATTATCACGTGGGTGTATAAGTCAGTATTGCAACTGATAGGTGTACAACTAGCAAAATATGAAACTACCAAGGAGGTTTGGGACCATTTTGAAAGATTGTACATGCAATCTAATTTTGCAAAGCAATATCAATTAGAGATTGATATTCCTGTCCTTCAACAAAATACCATGAGTGTTTAGAAATTTGAATCTGTGTCGACTAATCTTTGGGACTAGTTAGCTCTTACAGTATATGTAGAGTTACGAACTTCTGCACCATATATTGCTCACAGAGAAGAACATTGACTGATTCAATTTCTGATGGCTCTTCATGATGATTTTGAAGGGCTTCGTGGAGCAATTCTACATCGCAATCCACTTCCTTAAGTTGATTCAATGGTTAATGAGTTGCAAGCTTAAGAGATTTGCTTCAAGTCTAAAGCTAAAATGGGAAATGTAGAAAAAGGAATTCTCCCAAAGCCGAATTCCTCTATTGCAATTCCTCTTAGACCTCTTTCAACAAACAGAACAAACCTCATGCAAAGTCAGTTATGATGAGTGCATCTTTTGAAAGCAGAAAGATAATTGGAAGGTTCAATGCCCTAAGTTGCTGAATAAACTATAACAACTACAATGACCTTCTCAATGTAAACTACCAACCAACTTACCTAATATTACAGTAGTTGTTCCACCTACGGATTTATTTGTTCTTTGACCTACATCTTCTTCTAAAGGCACATCACTCCCGGACCCACAATAGTTGCCCTTATTGAACAGTTTTAAAAGTTTCTTGCCACACAGCCACATGTAATGTCTGCCTCCTCATATATGGGTTTGCCTTCTGCTAGCTCATCAGATATATATTTCTCTATATGGATCTTAATTTTGGAGCTTCTCATCATATGTCACTTGTTTTCATATCTTTTGTATCCTTATATCTTGCATCATCTGTGCTATCATGACTGTTGATGTCACTTCTACACCATTGGCATGTGTCCATTCAATTTGCACACCTCACTTTGTCTTTTTGGATGTTTATCGTACTCTTAATCTTACCTGAACCTTGTCTCTATCGTCTATTGTGTGATTATGATTTCTTAGTTTTCTTTTCTTGCACTTCTTATCATGTGTAGAATCCGCAATCCAAGAGGTTGAATAGGATAGGTCGTAGGGGACTCTATATTTTGGATAAGTTAAGAGTTCCAGATGTTATAGCTTCTAGTGTTAATTTCTCATCCTTTCATTTGAGTTCTTCTTTAACTTTTATTTGTGGCACTCGCATCTTGGACATATTTTTGCTTCTAGTTTAAAATACTTAGCTTCTATAAAAGCTTTAGAAAATTAGCAAACTCATGATATTTCTAATTGTTGTGGTTGTAAACTAGCTAAATTTTAGACTTGCCTTTTTTTAAAAGTATTTCTATTTCTCTTGCATTATTTGACTTAATTCAGTCTGATATGTGGGGACCATCACCTATTCTCACCAAAGAGGGTCTCGATATTACATCTTGTTCATTGATGACTATTCATTATAGTCAGGTTTATCTTATGAAACATTATCCTGATTTTTTGTTTTTGAGCATTTATCATATGTTTTAAGCTTTTGTTAAAACTCAACACGATGCTAATTTCAAAAGCTTTCGATATGTCTTTAGTGGTAAATATATCTCTAATCAATTTTCTTAATTGCTTGCCTTGAATGAGACTTTTCACCAAACTTCTTATATTGACACTCCTAAACAAAAAGATGTTGCTGAAAGAAAGCATAGTCACATTGTTGAAACTGCTCGTTCTCTCTTATTATCTGTCATTGTTCTTGATAAATTATGGAGGAAGCTATTCTTACTGTTGTCTATTTAATCAATAGAATTCTATCTTCCATCACCTCAAGTTTGTCACCTTTTGAAAGAGTATAGTCATACTCCTAATTATTCTGTCTTGAGAGATTTTGGTTCCACCTCCTTCATTCTTTGACCTTATGTAGAACAAAGCAAATTGTCTTCTTGTTCAAGAATTTGTGTTTTTCTTGGTTATGAGGAGGGTCAAAAGGGATATCATTGCTATGATCCGAATACTTGAAAACTTTATGTTTCTCACCATGTTGTGTTTCTTGAGGATATTCCCTTCTATTCTATTCCTTCTACTTCTCGTAATCTTACAAAGTCTGATCTTACTCGCAATGATCCTTTTTGTACTAATATAGAAATTGCACCATGTCACATTTCTCCCCTACCTCTAATGTTGATTCTTGCAAGGTTGATACTGGTTCTGTAAAATTTTGGTACTCTACCTATTGATGCTATCTCTATTCTTACTGCTGCCTAAGATCCTTCTATAATAGTGGATCCTCCACTTTGTTCTCCTCGATGCATTCGTAAGTGCACTCAGTTACCAAATTTTATTTGCTTCACTTATTTCACTTCTTATGCTTCCTTTTTGAACTCTATTCATCCCCTATCTAAGCCTTCTTACTATGGTTTAGAGGTTGTTCTTGATCCTTGTTGATGCTTACCAGTGTGTGGCGGCAAATCAATACCATGTACGGTTACGCGCAGTGTTCAAACGGCTCTTCCCTGTTCGTCTCAGCCTGCATGGACATACCTGTAACAAGAGGAGGGATGCTTTGGAGGTAAAGGGGGTACACCGATGTGGTGCGGAGCAAGGACACTCTAATGCTTAAGGCAAGTGTTGCTCGGCAGAGTACGAGAACTAGTTAGTTGCAAAAGAGCAAGTTAGTCTCGAGCTATGGTGAATGCGCTCTATATATAGGCTGCCACTCGAATCGAATGTCAAGTGGGTTTGTTTACGACCCGTGTGTTACATCAAGGCCTATTAAAGGGTAGGTAACAAGTGTTATAGTCTCTGCCAACTAGCCACCATCTGATAACAAAAACGTGGCCATTTGGAGGCTTTTTGTGGTGGGTGGCCGTCTTTTTGCAGACTTTGACATTCCGAACAGAGCACGTGTCTTACCTGAGGAGGCCATAACATGCGTTACGGCTAGCAGGGCCCCTATAGAACACCTCGGTCAGACTAGCCGAGCTCTTGGGATATCGATGAAATCTACCGAGCATATTTATTGACCACTAAGGATCTGTTCCTCGATGGACGACACTAAGCACGCCCCCAACAATAGCCCCCAGTGTACCTGGTCGATGCTCGGACGAGTGGACTGACCTAAGTGGGTGTGGTCAGCTATGGCTAGCCCTTGGGTGGTATCTCGGGGCATCGAAAGATGAAGAGACCTGATGCAAGGTCGATGGGACATGTATCGACACGTAATTGAGTGTTTCCCTTATGAGCATAATCATGGCTCCTCTTCGATTTCCATGCCCAAGTTTCGCACCTGAGTCACAACTATAGATAGGAGTTAGCTCCTCGTCATTCCAACATGTAAGCACAACCAAACTTTGATTTTTCGAGTGTTAACTGTTGAGCTATAGGTCGTGACCCAAGAACTTAAAACTTTTCTCGAGCTTTTACAAACTGAGAAGGTAATATTTTGAGTAGAACATTTGAAAATGAGTGACCTTAGTGACTCCTAGAATGACATAAACATTTCGTGGTCAAATAACAGTACCAATACCGACTAGTTAACAACTCAAGAAACTAACATCGAGGAAGTCTCGTCCGAGAGTGATGGTGAGGTCCAGCTAGTTGAGATTTTAAGCCTCAACACCCAGATGGTCCTCGAACAGGAATTCCTCGACCTGATAGACGAGAGATGCTCGGTTAGGCGGTGTAGGGGTAAGGATCTATACATCGGTGCTGCCACCATGGGTACATCCTAAGTTACGGCCCAAGAACATACTGGCTTAGTGGTGGCTTTCGATGTGTCAAGCACCTCAGGCCGGAGTGTTAAGGTTACCGCCCCAATCACAGGCCAAGTAACTGTTTATGTTTTTGTCGAGGACCAACCAAACAGGGTGACGAATCCAAGGAGGCAGCCACTGAAGACGAGGAAGTTAAGGAGAGACCAATTACGACCAAAGTCTGGGGGGTCATTGCATGTAGGAGTTCTCGACTCGACTAGACCTTAGTAGGAGGATTACATGTGCATTAACACTGGGCTAACTTGAAGCACTATGCCGAGAATACCGTATCTAGGATAACATCAACCTGGTCCTACCCAGGGAGGGAGACCTGCCGCTAAACCCGCTCACCAGTCGCATCACACTGTACGTTGAGTTTTTCCCAGCTACCTTTGTCTACCTTTTCACCCCTTCCTTCGCCAGGCATTAACCGATTTAAATGCATGCCCTGCTTACCTTAACTCTAACTGCTACCGCTTCATGATCGAGATGTATATACTCTAGAGATATTATCGAGCAACAAAGATGCTGTGGGAAGCCTTCAAACAAGTGTACAAAATGAAGAGGCTTTCCTAACAATCGGGGTGGTACTATTTCACTAAATTTAAGAAGGACTTCATCTTGGGCAACCTCGACTCAAAAAGCTATAAAAGTTCGAGTGGTTTTTTGTTTGGGGTAATTATTTAGCCTAAGCCAATGAAATAGTGCCCGAGGATCAAGAAGTACCGACAAGGTTCAAGCAAGGACACGTCTAGTCGAAGAGGCCATAGGCATCGAGTGAGGTCGTCATAGCAGTGGAGGATCTGTACACCATACTTGAGTCTACTCGGCAGCAGTCCTTCCTGCTTTGAAAGACCAATCTCAACCACTACGGCTGGTTTGAGGGGTCTACCCTAATAAACCCTCACCAAAACATCCTACCTACCTGGTCAGCCAGTCTAGTGACAGTCACTAGGCCTAATGCTGTGGACATCCCAAAGTCGAGTACCAGCCGATCCGGGTGGCTAATGAGGGAGCCATCATCGTATCGGGCTTATGACAATCACTAGACCTAGTGTTGTGGACATCCTAGAGCCGAGTACCAGCCAATCCAGGTGGCCAATAAGGGAGCCATCATCGTCCAGTTTCGAGGATTCGTTAAGTGGTTCCCTCGACTTGGGGCCACCCCATTGCCAATGAGGACCTCGAGGACATAATAAGGCACTTGTATCCATCGTGCCAGCTCTAGATCGGGCGTAAGCTCTGAGCTTTTTTTTTGGGTTTCTGCCGAGCTCGCATTGACTTGGTGATTTCTTGTTGCAGATATGTCTTCTCAGTAGATATCCAGAGAAAAATGGTAGAGGATGATGGAGAACCTTCACTTGGTGATTTCTTGGGCTTTTACTGAGCTCGCATTGACTTAGTGATAAGCTCTGAGTTTCTTTTTTTTTAGTTTATGTCAAGCTCGCATCGACTTGGTGATTTCTCATTGCAAATATGTCTTCTCGGTAGATATCTAGAGAAAAATGGTAGAGGATGATGGAGAACCTTCACCATTCAAAGGGGAAGGCAGTGCTCGGATCAAAGAGGAAAAGGACCCAAGGGCCGAGAAACCTCTTGCCACCATGCAACTGGTCACTCTACCTCTAACGAGAGCTGGTGGATCATCGAGCTAGGACCATCCGTCGCTCGTCATAACCGCCGTGCCACCACCACCAACGAAACCGCTGAGGAGGCGCCAAACGTCCCACCTCCTGATGGTTGAGACCATTGAGGATGCCGTGCCCGGGGAGGAATTGTTTTAGAAAGTCTAGGAAAAGAGCTCTTGGACTGCTTTCGGTTGACATTCCGTTCTTTGGTTAAGGTATGTTGATTCCATGTCCTGAGCTCCTAGTTTCTTCGCATTTTCCTCTATTCTAACCATCTTCCTTCTTCGGGCCTATGCCTTCTTGAAGATGGCAGACATTATTAGCGCATGCGATCTCGGCTTTAAGAAAAGGAAGGCTAAGAAAGCCGACCTAGAGAGAGTCAAGGTGTAGAAAGTGCTCAAAGCAAAGGAGGCAGAGCTCAACCAGGCGAAGGCCGAAGCTACTCGGGCCGAGGAGGAAGCAAGGAGGGCCTAGGACAAAGCCAATCGGGCAAGGGCCGAGGTTGACTAGGCTCGGGCCTAGCTACATGCCTCTAGGGAGAAGCACGAGCACTTTTAAAGGGAGGAGCTTTCTGGTCGACCAATCCAAGGAGTGGAGAGTTCATGATGTTCATGAAGTATGCGGACAACTACTACCTTGGGATGACAAATTTATGCAATTACCTTCTAGAGAAGCATTCTGAGACAGCTGCCCTGGACTGGTCCCCAATAGTCAAGCCAAAGGTGGATGAGGAGGCAAAGCAGACCAACCGGGACGGGTTGGTGGATCTAGATGCTGAGGACAGGAACGGTGAGAACAACGATGTCAAGGACAGTCCTAGTCTTGATAATATTTTGTAATTGTCTTTTGTCCAGGCTAGAGAGGTGCCCAGTTAATTATACGTCCCAAAGACAATTTTATATTTTTATTTTTAATGAAATTTTACTTTTATTCTCCAAGTTTATTGTTCCTTAAAAACAAAACTATTTGATCTTATTTTCCAAGTACAACGATTCTTGGATATGAAATGTTAATTTCATTTGTTACAAGTTAAACACTTCTCAAGAAATGAAATGCTAATTTCATTTTTCCCGGGTTAAAAGCTTCTCAAAAATGAAATACTAATTTCATTTTCCAGAGTTAAAAGCTTCTCAGGTGAAGTTAACTATAATGTCGTGTAGTACTCTATAGCCCCCATTAGACTTGTTTAAGTCCATTTATGCCCCCTTAACTTGTTTAAGTCCATTTTGTTTTGTTCCCTGAAATCATCGCCGTATCAGGGCAACTCTTGGCTGGGTCGTCTTCATGGTGGCAAACTAGTGAACTAGTATTTCAAGTCCACTCGTGGTTAGTATCGTGCCAACTAGCCCCCGATTCCAGTTAATTGGGATGACTTCCCCTCTTTGTGAGTTACAGTCTAGTCCCCAGATAGGAGTTAGGGTGGCCTTCCCTCTTCGAGGATTATGGCCTTTTTAACAAGAATTGCTCGAAGGAATTCTCTAAGACGGGTATTTTCATTAACATTTCTTTTTACATCTCGTTCTGCCTAGCAGACCTAGTTATAAAAGAATGAAGCCAGAGGTCAAAAAAAGAGTTTTGGCTCTTGTTAACAATAAAATCTTTTCAAGTGCTCGACGTTCCAAGGGTGGCCGAGCACATTCTCTTCCATGTCTTGAAGCTGGCCATATGATTCCAATTACTTTGACTGGCCATCCTACTTTTGTCTGAATGACCTGAGCTCGGGCCAAGGCCACTGTACAATGACCTTTTTGAGTACTAAGTCACAAACTTTAAAAGTCCTCGGTTAGACCCACTTGTTATAATACTAAGCAACTACCTAGTTTCATACTGCAATGTTGATTATCTCCCGATCTCTTTTCTCCTCGAGTAGATCGACCTCAGACATCATCATTTCAGTGTTTCGAAGCTTGTCATACTGTTCAATCCTAAAGCTTGACAGGCCAAACTCAGCCAAGATAACTACCTCAACCCCATAGATGAGGAAGAATGGAGTCTCCCTTATAGCAGTTCGAGCTGTTGTTTGGTATGCCTAGAGCATCTTTGGGAGCTCATCGATCCATGCGTCTTTGAGGTCCTCTAGTTTTTTCTTCAAGTTGTCCATGATTGTTTTGTTGACTGCTTTAACCTACCCATTGCTCTAAAGATAGCCAGGCGAGGAGAACACCTTCTTGATCCTGAGTTGCTCGCATAGGTGGAGGAGACTTGACGGTTTGAATTGCTTGGCATTGTTGGTTATAATGGTGTGTGAAATTTCAAACCAGCAGATGATGTTCTTCCAAATAAAGTTAGTGACTTTGCCTCAGTCATGCTAGTGCATGGCTTGACCTCCACCTACTTAGTGAGGTAGTCTATGACCACGATGCAATATTTGAACTATGACTGGGCTTGGGGAAGTGGTCTGATCAAGTCAATAGCCCATTTGGTGAACAGCTAGGTAGATGTCACTAATCTAAGCGGCTCAGCATGGCGTCCGATTGCCCGAGCAAACTGCTGACACTTAAGGCATTTTCATTCAAATTCTTTGCAATCTTACACCATGGTTGGCCCATAGTACCATTGATGGAGGCACTTCTAGGCTACAGAACACCCCATGCATGTTTGTCGTATAGCCCCTTGTGGATTTTCTTCATTAGATACTAAGCTTCTCTAGGCCCTATGCATCTTAGGCATGGGGTAGTGTAGCCTCACCGGTAAAGTTTCCCCCAATCATCGAACATTGGGCCTAGCTATTGTGGATTGGGCGGGCCTGTTCTCGGTCGTTGGGCAACTTAGTTGTAGTTAAGTATTGCATGATTAGGTCCATCTAGGTAGTTTCTTGTCCTTCTACTACACTAGCTACTTTTTTGGTGATGCTTGGCTCAGCTAATCTCTCGATCGAGACCGATGTCAGTTTGCTATCGCCTAATCTTGAGGTAAGCCAAGTAAGTACATCAGCCTCGAAGTTTTTGGATCTTAGGATTTTATTAAAAGAATATGCTTTAAACTGCCTGAGCAATGCCTTAACCTCTCTTAGATAGGCAGTCATGGATTCTGTTCAGGCTTGGAATCCTCAAGTAACTTGTTCGATGACAAGCATGGAATCACTATGAACACATATGCGGTCCACCCCAAGGTCTCGCGCAACCTGAGTCCAGCCAGCAATGCTTTGTACTCTGTCTCATTGTTGGATGCATTGAAATCAAAGCAAAAGGAGTAAATTACTTTATAACCATTCGAGCTGGTGAGGATCAAACCGGCGCCCGATCCATTGGCACAACATGATTTGTCCAAGAAGAGCTTCCATTCGAGCCCTGGCTTGAAAATGTGGCTGCTTCCACTACTGTTGGGGAAGTCTTGATCTTCAACAGGGGCCTTTTCGACGAAAGGAGTGATCTACTCGGCATTAGTAAATTCCACAATAAAATCAACCAGGGCTTGCACCTTAACGATTGTCCTTAGAACAAATGTATATCATATTGCCCGAGCTCAACCGACTACTTGGCCATCCGTCTAGATATCTCTAGACTTTGAAGGACTTGTCGCAAAGGGTACTTGGTCAAGACTTGAACTGTATGGCCTTGGAAGTATGGTCGGAGGTTCCAAGTAGAGGTATCGAGAGTAAAGGCGTGTTGTTCAAGTGGAGGGTACCTTTCCTCAGCATCCTAGAATGCATGGCTAGTGTAGTAGACAAGCTTCTAAAAGCCATCTTCTTCTCAGACGAGGACTAAGCTCATGGCTTTCTTAGACACGACTAGGTAGGCATATAGTATCTCTCCCGGTAAAGGTTTGGATAAGAGAAGGCCGTGGCCAGATACCTCTTGAGGTTTTGAAATGCTTCTTTACACTCCCTACTCCACCCAAACCTCCCCCTGAGTGCTTGAAAAAATAGGTAGCACTTGTCGGTAGAACGGGATACAAATCTAGATAGGGCCTTCTGCACTTCTTTGATTATGTGAGGAGAATGCATGTCGATTATAGCTTGCTCATTTGCCTAGTTGACCATGATCCCTCTTTGGTTCACCATGAATCCAAGAAATTTCCCTAAGCCGACCCCAAATACGCACTTGGTTAGGTTGAGTTTCATTCCATATTCCTAGAGAATGTCAAAGCTTGCTCAGAGATCGACGATTGATCTGTTGCTTGGACTGATTTGACCAGCCTATCGTGTACATATACCTCCATGGTCTTGCCAATCAGCCGAGAAAACATCTTGTTCACCAAGTGCTGGTAGGTTGCTTCAGCGTTCTTCAATCCAAAGGGCATGACCACGTAGTAGAAAAGCCTTTGATCTAAGGTGAAAGTAGTTTAATTTGATCCTCCTCGGCCATCTTGATCTGGTTGTACCTGAAGTAGGCATCCATAAAACTCAGCAGCTCATGTACAGCTATCGCATCCACGTGCTGGTCTATCTGGGAAACTAGGATGAAGTCCATGGGGCAAGCCTTATTGAAGTTGGTGTAGTCAATGCAGACCCGCCATTTTCCATTGGCTTTCTTGACAAGGGCTACATTCGCTAGCCATTCTAGAAATATAACCTCTTAGATAAACCCGACCTTTAGGAGCTTTTGCACCTCCTCGTTGATAGCAACATACCTCTCTAGATTGAAGGCTCTTCGTTTCTAGATGGTCGGTTTGTGCTCGAGCTGAATGTTAAGATGATGACAGATGACAATGGGGCCGATACTGTGCATGTCTTCATGGGACCACGTAAATACATCTCAATATTCCATAAGGAACTTCTATAGGTTGGCCTAGATCTCGGGTTTCAGCTGCAAACCGAGTTGGACCATTCAATTGGGATGTTTGGGGTCCAAGTTGTACGACACCAACTCCTCAACTCGCATGGCTCTTACCTTTTCTTTCAAGAACTGAGGGTCCAAGTCAGACAGCATCTTTGGCTTCTACTCGGTGGGAAGCGGTATCTCATCGACCTTATAGATGGTTGAGATGCTTAATTGCCAAGCCGAAGCCTCTTTGATAGCATTTGCATAACAATCCCGAGAATCTTTATGTCGCGATCTGATGACTCCGACCCCATTCTTTGTTGGGAACTTCATCACAAGATGGCAGGTGGAGAACACGGTCGGCGTTCAAGGTTGGCCGCCCAATAATAATGGTGTACTAAGAGGGTTTGTTGACGACGAGAAAGTCGATGATGCATGTTACTCGAGTAGCCCCCTCTCTAAAGGTGACCGGCAAGCCGACCATTCCGACTGCTCAGACACATTCTCTAGTGAAGCCGTACAATGGTGTCTAGACTAGGATAAGAGCGACGTTATTGATCTTCAACCTATCATAGGCCTGCTTGAAAAGAATGTCAGCCAAACTGCCATTGTTGATCAATACTTGTCG
Organism: Artocarpus hirsutus; assembly: GCA_946598075.1. Classification (NCBI taxonomy): domain Eukaryota; kingdom Viridiplantae; phylum Streptophyta; class Magnoliopsida; order Rosales; family Moraceae; genus Artocarpus; species Artocarpus hirsutus. The sequence continues at coordinate 1,089 of CAMOHE010045777.1, read as the reverse complement.
GACAATATTGTTGGCGATGTAGAGTTCACATACAAAGACGTCGTTGTGCGGATGAACGAGTTTATTTACCTCCTCCTCTATGAAGGTTGTAAGGACATCTTTTTGTCTGTAGATTTTGTTAATATATTCGGACATATTCATGAGGTCGCTCCTCTCAACTAGCTAAGCTTCCCGGGCATAGGCTCGTCATCCCTTCGAGGTGCCCCTGATAATAGGCCCACTGAAGATGGTGTGAACGATGTTCAAGGGTTTCGAGGCGTTCACACCATTGTCGAACAGATGGGTCTGTGTATCCTGGGTCGGCTGGTCATTCCTCCTGGCTGTAGAACCAGAACTTAGGACTTGCTCTATGAATTCCTGCAAATGCCCGTCTTGGACCAGTCTTTCAATCTAGTCCTTGAGCTGAATGCAGTCGTGTGTGTTGTGTCCCACATCCTTATGAAAATTGTAGTACTTGTTCTAATCCCTCTTAGCCTTGCTTCCCTTTAACTTGGGTGGATCTACCAACAAATTCCTACCACTCACCTAGGCCAACACTTTTTCAATGCTGGCGAGCAGGGATGTATAGCTTTGGAACTTTTCAGTCAATACCTTGGTCTTTTCAGTCTTCTACTTCTCCCTTTTTTGCTTCTTTTTTTGCTCAGTAACGAGCTATTCTAGCGGGGATTTTTGTTTCTTTCCTTTTTTGCCACTACCACTACTACCTTCACCATCTCGGTGGCTCTTCATGTACACGGCCACTGTTAGACATGTATGCCCTAAGGAGTAAAAATGTAATGAGTTTTTGAAGACATTTTTATCAATAAAGAATTCATTTATTATTCATATACCAAATCTTGTCCTCTTTACGTTCATATTTGTTGAATGTATGATAAGCAAACAATAGTCTGAGACTGACGGTCTAAACCTTTAAGAATTGGGCATATGATGGACAGATTATGCAGAAGACACGATTCTTAAGGTGACGGTCTAAATCATAAGATCCACAATCGAGGGAATAAAGTTGGGCGCTTTATTCATTTAAAGATTGTTATGTTGTCTATATCCCTATTGGGAGATGGTTTGTCTTGACCATCGGAGGTGGACTCC
>CAMOHE010045775.1:87701-107395 GCA_946598075.1 Artocarpus hirsutus | reverse complement strand
AAAAAAAACCCACAAAATTAGAGCAATACCCAGAATAGTGTTTAGAAGGAAAGGTGCCAGAGAACCCAGGAAGCTGAGTGATAAGAGCTTTGTCAGGGGCTGATTGTGTTGGTCCAAGGCTTATAATTAAGCAAGCCAAAGATACTAGTACTGCTCTGTCGATGATTAGGCTTGTCCTACTCCTACCCATGGCCTATTGTTTTCTATCTCACTGACTGTGACTGGTAAAATTTGGAGAGAATATGAGTGAAATCTGTATGGTTCTATATGCTAAAAACTGGCAAGGGATTGTTACAAGATTTAAAAAAAAAAAGCATAGCATGTGTATTTATGGTATGCAAAGATATTGGCTTTAAAGCAAAGATATTGGCTTCAAAGCAAAGATAAACTGAAAGTGAGAGAGATAACAAAACTCTGTATTTAAGTTTTTTTTTTTCCTCCCTCTCTCTCTCTCTCTCTCTAAACGGGTGTGGTGGGTAGGGGGACAAGTTGGTTACCATGCTTTCTTGGGGCAAATAAGGTCCTAACTGTATGATCGCACAAGGCCCAATAATTAAGTGACACGTTTTACAATCAAGTGTTGAAATATATGATCATGGGCTGTACAGATTCTTGCCAAACTTAAGAGATTACACTTAATTATTTTTATTAGTCATACTTGTCAAACTTAAAATATTACACTTAATTATAGGAGATTATGAGGCTGTAATTGAGAAATATGATTTACTGTAATTGAGAAATATGATTTGTATAATCTAATTTTAGGGAAATATTTCCTGTAAACACTTTATATATAACTTGTAGAGATGATTCAGAAGTAAGAGAAAAAAACCATTTTATCATCAAGTTCCTAAGCTGTGCCATTGGTTGAGTAAACTGAAAGATACGTACCCAGAGACAAACAACGCAGACACAATTGAATTTGAGCCCACAGGGTATTTCTTTGGTTAGGTGGGTGTGCTTACAAGTTGGAATTCTATTAATAGTATCTGATTTTCAGCTTTAAATTTAGTTAAAATAAGGTAAGCTTGTAAAAATTTATGGTACCTTAAATAGTGTTTAACTAATTATATTATTACACGTCATTTAATAAAAAATATATAAAATTAAATTTAACATTATTTTAAGCTTTTTAAATAATAGGATATAATATAATTAGTCAGATACTATTTAAGATATAAAAATTAGTCAGAGAATTTAAATCTTAAAATAAGATAATAAAAATAAAGAAGTACGCACATCTAATTGAATTTTGCAAAGATGTAATGGTTGAAAACAATATTCTGTAGCCTATGATATTTCTTTACAGCCTATCACCAAATTTTTATAATAAAAAGAGCTTTTATGTAGAGTGCGACTTGTACAGCTGGCGCATTTTTCTTTTTAAAGGGCGTTTGGGAGTGATGGAAACCACTTAGTTTCTATCATAAATTTAGTTATAAACAGTGAAAAGCTCTTATATGCTACAGTAACAATAAAAAAATTGTTGCAGTGTAAAACTCTCATATGCTACAGTAAAAGTGGTTCTCACTACTACTTCCCACCATCTTTCCAAACACCCACTTATTAGATATGGTTAAAATCACACATACAAGCAAGGAGTTTTTAATATAGGCAAGAAAACTATTAGCAGTGTTTTTAAATCCTTAGGGCCCCTCTAAAAAAAAAATCTTATCAGTAGTTTGAGATAGCTTATACTTTAACTTTAAAGCATTAGAAGAAAAAAAACATAAATTAAGGCTTTTTAATTATTGTTTAGATAATACATGAAAAAATGTGTTTTGTTAGAAAAACTTTTATACTTGTTGGGTTAAATAAGTTAAAAACTCTTACAATTGATACAACAAGCAGTATAGTTCAAATAATATGAGAGAAATTTTTAATTTATTGTTCTTAAATAAATTATCAAAAATACAAATAAAAAAGTTTTTTTACAAGGACTTTCTTCGTAGACACTCTTTGTGTGCTCTTTTTTTTTTTTTAAGTCCTTTTAAAAGCCAAAATATGATTATAAATGGCCATTTAAAGAGACCGAAAACTGCCCAATGTCAAAAGTAACTGAAAAAAAGTCATCCAAACATGCTCAACAAAAGAGAAAAAGAAAAAACGGCTTTCCGTTTCATCTTGATTCTCAACATTCACGTTTGCATCGAAAAGAGAGATGCGCACATAAATTTGATGCCGTTTCCACCGAGGCTGTCGTCTTAAATGACCTTTGCGTAACAGATGGAGAATAAAGGAAGGAGAGAGAGGGGACGTCATTGGAGTGACACGAGAATTAAGCAACTGTTGCAGTTTCTCTACAAAAGAGGAAAACTAACGTTACGAAAGAGCCAAAAGTAACCGTTAAGCTCGAGTACCTTAGTCGGTGGGAGTTTTTAGTTAGTAGGAGTTTTGTAATTTTGCACTAAATGCGTCAGCCGAAAAATTATGAGTGTTTGGCTAGTGACTTAAACCAATATCTTAAAATATTTTTAGTTTTTAACTACTATAAATTATAAGGTTAATTTCATAAATGATTCATGAAGTTTACTCTCAGTCTTATTTTAGTTCTTGACATTTAAAAAGTTTTATTTTAGTCCATAATCTTTTAATGTTCATATTTGGTCCATTAGTCAGTTTGATGTTAAATAGTAAACGAAATATTCTTAAAATGTCTTACTTTGGTCTATAATCTATTATTTTGGTTCACTTTTTAGTCCTTTTGTAACAACTAAAAGCTATTAGAGACTAAAATTTGAAAAATCTAAAGTGAAAAATTAAATATAATGATTTTGACAAATGTAATTAAAAAACAATTTTATCATAGTGTAAGCAAGATGAATTTTAATTTAAAAAAAGATAAGTTGAATTTTTAATACGAATATATAAGTATTAGATTATGGACTAAATGTGAAACAAAGTAACAAAGTAATAGACTAAGAGACACAAAATAAAACAAAGTAATATATAAGGGATCAAAGTGAAACATTTTAAGAATATTCTATTAAATATTTAACATCAAACTGATTGATAGACTACAAATTAAGAGATAAGAGACCAAAATTGAACTTTTGATACGTCATGAATTAAAAGAAAATTGAGAGTAAAGCTCAAAACTATCCGTGAAATTAACCTTAATTTATACTATAGGTAAGAGTTTTACCTATTGTTGTGCCAAAAGCTAGTTAACTTTACTGAAAAAAAAAAAAAAAAACCGTTGAGTGGTTTTAACTTCACGTGAATGACTGTGGTAGTTTGGACATGAATATGAGCTTACACCAAAAACAGACAAAGAACCATGAACAGTGGAGAACCAACTATGGATCAAAAGAGTTAAGGGAAACTTGGCAAGGCTGAATTCGTACCATCGATGGAAACATAATGATTAATCATCCAATATCATTTGTAAAAACTAAAGTTTTGAGCGAGAATGTGAGTGAGAGAGAGTGACCATGAGGAAGAGAAAGAAAAAGCTATGGCCAGCGGGCCACTACATTGGCCTCTGTTTTCTATCTAGTGAGTGTTGACAGGTGATTTATACGAAGCTGGAGTTCATGCAACCAAGAGAGATGCGATCAATGCAGGCTAGAACTTAGGTGTAGCGCTAGGTTATGGTGGAAATCTGCTGATCTGGGTTCGACACCAAGGAGGGCGGGCTGTCTGCGGTGGCCGTGGGGAGTGCAGAGCTCAATTGGGTCTAGATTGGGTTGGAGGGGCATAGGAGAAGCCTCGGTGGTTTGGCTTGGGTGTGGGTTGGGCGGGCTTTGTTGCCACCCATACGGCACCAGCATTGAGAGGCCCAAAAAGTTCGTGCCGTCGGCAGTGAATGGGGTCCGGTGGCCCTGGGCTAGCCGTGGGAATTGTGGCGGAGAGGTTGTGAGTATCCTTCACTAGACAGATGGCCGGTGAAGGGAGCTTCAGGTGTCTAGGTGGCTAACGGTGACGGACTTCAATGCTGGGGATCATTGTGGAGGCTGCGTCGTTTGTTCAAAAAAGTGACAATATTTTTGTCTTTTTTTTATATTTTCTGTATGTGTTTATGATTTGTTTGTAATAATGGAGATGATTTTTCATCTTCAGACTTATTATGTGTAGTTTACTCGTGTTTGAAAAAGCAGTGTTTGTAGTTATATTCAGCTAGATCTATATTTAATATGGTTGTTTTTATCTCCACTAGAGAGAAATTAGGCTTTATCGATTAGGTTTGTCAATCGATGAGCCGTCGTGCAGAGCCTTGGTCAAGCGCTATATTAAGTGGTGTCGAGTAAGGATTTACCTTTTTAACTCTGACACCTGTTATTTGTCTCTACTTGTTTCATTGTTTGTTTTGTTGATGCAAACACTAATGCAACCAACACCAATTGAAGATAATTTTTGTCCTTTATGAGCAGCGTAAACGACTTCGTTTTAATTGATCTAGTTCAAACGAAGTTTCGTCGTAAAAAAACAAAAACTCAATTGAAAAGCACTCATGTTTTGTCGTTTGTTGACAATTTTTATAATTATTTTTATGTAGATTGGAGCTTCGTAAATAATAATCAAATTTGAATATGATTGGTTAGGATCTTCATTTATGACATCATCGTTATCGTTTTATATCAAATATAAGACAGATTCCTCAATCAATGCTTGACATTTTAAGGTACTTGTCTTACAACTGAAGGTGAGAATTTCAAGCGCTTTTTTTCTTAAGAAATAAAAAATGTGAAATTTTTCAGGGCCTTTCCTTGTATGCTTTTCGTGGGCTAGTGGGGAACCTTGCTTTTATTGTATTATTATGAAATTCTATGGGAAATCACGTGAATATGATGCTTCACCAACTTTTTTATACCCTATGAAAATTTTCTCAATCTCCTATAATTTTGAAAATAAGATATTATTTTCTGACAAATAAAAAAAATATAAGAATAGATGTTCAAGAGGTCAAAGCTGATTGAAGTCTGGACCTCTTCTCCATCACCTAGTTTTTTTTTTTTTTTTTTTTTTTTTTTTTTTTTTTTTTATTAAGCATTAATGGTCCTTCCATTATATGAAGTTGCATTTTTATTCAGCATAAGAAAAAAAAATTTATTAAAAAATTACATATTTATCTACAGGATCCTATTTTAACTTCCTTTTCACCATTAACATGCAATCTACCAACACTCCTTTTTTTCTTTTACCTGTACACTCGATCTCCCATAATTAAAATTACAATGACAATAACTAGAATTTCAACACAAGAAAAAATAAATTCCTCCATTTGGAATATTCATTCAAAAACAAAGAAAAAAAAAAAAAAACATAAGTTCATCTCATGCCTTGTTCGTGTCTGCAGTTACAAGTTTACAATGTTCCACTTACAATAAATTACCACTTTCGTGCGTTCCTCCCACTTTGTACTTTCATTTCTACGTGAATAAATTGAAGTCCTCTTGGCTTGTTCATCGTACCATTTTGGATAATTAACTGAATAATTTTACTTAACCAGCTTAATTACTTGATGAAGGCCGCGGATACTATAATTAAAATGATCAAAAGTGTTCTGCTTGCATAATAGGATGTTGACGATGCGCCAGAAAAATGGACTCTCTGAGCTTGATCTCTGCAGATTAGAGAAACAATAGAATGAAAAGAAGGAGCAAGTTAACCATTGACATGCAACTGTTTAAAGTGTACAAAAGGGAACAGTTGTCTACTTTTTTGCTCGTAATATTTAGAATTAATTTCATGATTGCCCCCAAAATTATGTATCTAGTTTAACATGCCCCTCAAGTTTTTTTAAAAAAAAACATTCCTTTCACCCTTTTGAAGTATGCAAAGTGATTCAAAAAACCCCTCCAAACTAATGTAATTTCATAAATGTCCTCCTCAACTATTGATTTTGTGTCAACTTGCACCCCGATCTTTTAACAAAATCAAGGAGCAAGTTAACACAAAATCAATAGTTCGAGAGACAAGTTGACTTAAAATCATTAGTTTAAAGCATCTATAAAATTATAAGCAGTGTCATAACATCATTTTGTTAGCACTATGAACAGAGAGGAATTTTGAACCAGGGTACATAGTTGAGGGGGCGAAATGAACCCTTTTCAAATTTTGGAGGGCATATAGGACTAGAGTATATAGTTCATGGGGCATGTATGAAATTAATCCCAGTTACTTATCAATAAGAAATCATCCGTGGATTCGAATTCCTCTTTATCAGCAAAATGAACTGATCAAACACACTAGCAAAACCTGCAGCAGGTAATAGTGAAATCTTACTTTTGTAGTGGTGAAAGCAGGCCACAATATATGGTGTTTTCAGGCAAAGTAATCTCGGATGAGTCGGGCTCAAGATTAACGATGCTGACATAAACTTCCTGGCCTAGATACCAAGAGTTCAGATTCTGTGCACGAAGGTTCCAAATGCCGCTGTTGTCTAGAGAAATCAAAATTGCAGTCCAAGCTCCTGGAAAGACCTTTAGCCCAAGAAATGAACGGTCAGTTTATAATACACCATCTTGCATCTTATGTTTTCATTTCATGCGCAATTTGAAAATCCATGAGCCACTAGTTTTAACTTGTGCAAATATTTTACCGACCTTGTTGAGCGCTAAAACATCATTGTCGTAACAAGTTCTAATATGTATAATTTCCTAAGTAAATTTGGTTATAGATATAAGACAGGATTACCTGTGTGGTGCAGCGAGCGACGCCATCCCATTTGTTGTAAGTGCTCCTGCTGTTCTCCGTCCAAACTCCAAAATCCATACTACAATAGAAATGGCAAACCGGCCAACTCATGTTCCTAACTTCTCCAATTTCAGTTCAAAGAATAGAAACGATAGAATTCAAAGAAAATCGAGAACTCACCCTACAACGAAAAACGCGTAACCATCCAAATGGTAGTTCTGAACGGTGGTGTCGTTATTCTGCAAGATGATTTCCATGAATCCTCTGTAAGTACCGTTGATCAGAGATGTATCAACTTTGGGGGGTCTGTTCATTGGCTTATTAGGGAAATCGAGCTTGTAAACCCCCGGAATTTTGAACTGTTGGGCAAGCTTCAGAGGCGTTGAAGGTGGTAAGTATGAAATTCCATTCAGGGTAGTTCGCCACTTCCTGTTTATAAGCTCTGGAGGTCTGTTGACAATAACATAAAAATCCGTGACAGTAATTTGACCATATCTGAAGGATCCTTGCGGGTTCGGACGAGCAGCACCAGCAGAGACGTTCCATCTAATCACCATAACAAAATGTACAACCAATCAGTCCACCATTAATGAGAAAAGGAAAAAGAAAAAGATAAAGCAAAAGAAAATTACTAGTTAATGATTTTTTAAGGAGACAAGCAAGTCACCGAGCCAATCAATAAGACCAAAAGTAGATAATACTTGGCTACAACCTTATGGATCTTGCTTGGTTCATTGAGAAATATGTGTCCATAGCATTAGGGGGATCTGGAAGAGGACCTGAAGCTGGTCCCTGTGAATTTAAGTAGTGCAAGATGGCAACTCCGGTAACTCGATCCCAGCCCGTTGAATTGACAAAACGAGGGCTGGCAACAATGTAGTAGTCGTTGCTGGAATTTTGATCCATTGTTACCAGGAATGAATATGACTGACCTACATGTATGTCCATGTTTGAGTAGTTCTGCTGAACTGTGTATGATCCTTCCGTCTCAACCAAAAGCATATTGTGATTTTGTATTCTGAAGTTCAAACTAGTTGAGATACCAACATTGTGCACCCGAAGTCGGTATGTTTTTCCTGCACCAGGCAAGAGTTCCTAGACATGTAAAATCCCAGTGATCAAAGGTAAGAAAACTAAATAAGAATTTGTTTAGAGAAACATAAAATTATACCTGGTTCAACATTTACGATTAGAAAAGGATTGCCACTAGGAACAAGTGTCTCATCAAAGCGATAAGGACCAAGTCCATTTATAAGAATACCATCAGGAACGCCAAGGTCACCTCCATCTTCAACATCTTTTCTTAGTTCCTATAGCCTCATGAGCATTAGTCATACTTAACCAAAAAAAAAAAAAGAATATACTAATGGAATGTCAACAGACACTTCTCTTGCATTTTATCGAAATGTTATGCTCCACGCTTATATTTTTAGGGGTGTTGCGTCTATCCCCAAAGTTTACAAACCATGGTAAGGAATGATTTCATGAATGCCACATGAACTACATACCCTAATTCAACATGCCCCGAATTTTATTAAAGGATTCATTTTGCCTTCTAAGCTATGTACCTTAATTAAAGTACCCTTTTGTTCATAACACTAATAAAACGGTAACATGACACTACTTATATTTTAGAAATGCCCCCCAAACTATTGATTTTAAGTCAACTTGCTCCTCAAATTAATAATTTTGTGTCAACTTGCCCAATGATTTTTTTAAAAGATCGAGGGGGCAAGTTGATACAAAATCAATAGTTAAGGGTGGACTTATAAAATTATGTTATCTAATGAGGTGTTTTGAACCATTTTATATACTTCAGGAGTAAAACTTTTCAAAATTCGGGGAATACGTTCAATGAGAATAAATAGTTCAGGAATCAAGGGGCATTATGAAATTAATCCCCGTGTTAAACTATTCCTTACATTTTTGTATTACAAATCGTGATAAAAACCTCACCCCAACGTCTCCCAATTTAACACTATTTCTAAAATGTAGGGGATAGGTTCAATATCTTTGAAAGATAGGATGGAACACAACTTTTCAACAAGGGAGGTTTTTATTATCATCTAGTAAATATAGTACTTATGTAATTCATTATTCAAAATCAAAATAAGGTATAGACTGACCTTATGACTCTTTGTGTACCAATCACTAATAAAGAGTGTAACATCTCCATCTGGCAACAAAAATGGCAATGGAATAACCTCCCTGTTGTTTATGGTGATCCCGCCATATCCTCCCGCGGCTCTCTGGAAGTTCAGGGAAGGGAAGTAAAAGAAACTCCCTACCTGATCCTTCACCTGAAACTCATACGTCCAGTTCCAACCCGCGGGAATAGGACAATTAGTCCCCGATACACCGTCTTGCCATGAGTTTTTCCTGTGCTGTATTCCGTTCCTGCATAAAAAAAAAAAAAAAAAAAGAATTTGCAGCCTAATTGGCATTAATTTCTCAATATACTTTAAAAACTGTTTAATCATATCAATAATTGAAAACAGATTGTATACCATGTGAGAAGCAATGGCTCATCAAGGTTATTCTTGACATTGACAACAACATTCCAGTTTGTAGTGACGTTAAGAATCGGCCCTGGAAACTTGTCGTTGATTCCAATCACCTAAAATAACCATGTTTGAAGAGAGACAAACAAGGAAGGAAGATAGTGACAGAAATTAAATTACTTTAATTGTCAATTGCCTTGTCTTAAGGCTAATTTCACATCTAAGTAACCAAGGGGAAAAAACGTAATAATAAATAAATAAAAAGAGCTGAGATAATGTGAACAGTTCTAGCAGACAAAAACTGTACTTGAATCTCTTTATCTATTTATGAATCACTTCCAAAGCGTTCAAGATTCATAATTGTGCAGCTTTAAAAAGTGTACTTGTACCACATTAATTTCCACTATGTTGTAAACATATCAACACAAACCCAGCTAGAAAGAATCCAAAAGAAGAAAATTGAACCTAAATTCGAGGCATTTGAACTAAAATTTTGGGGCAAAAAAACTAAGAAGCAAGAAACTGAATTGTGAAGAAACCTTTTGTTTGACTCCAAGAGGTGAGGCAGTGAGGTAGGAGACAGTCCAATCATAGAAGACGTACGGGTCACCTGCAAAACAAGTCCTTAAAGAGGAAAGAATGAGAACCCAGTAGAAGCAAGAAAAACAGCTCAGGACTGAGGGCATTGGAATTTGGAATATCAGTCTCCCTTTTTAGCTTTCTGGGTTTTGCTTCTTTTCAGTTGATAATAATCATGGAAAGAGTACAGAGAAATGGAGAGATAAGAAGAAGAAGAAGAAGAAGAGATGGGTAAGGTTTTCAACGTTTTGTTTGGTTGGAAGTTTTGCTTTAGATTTTGAGCAAAGTGATGAAGTGGAAACAGCAAAGCTGAACAGAAGCCCCAAACTTTGGTGGCAGGGTGAGTAAGTGAGAGACAGACAGAGAGAAAGTCACAAGCACTGATACTCTCACATGGCAACTGAATGGGAAGGAGTCGGAAGCAAGAACGCCAGCTTGGGCTTTCAGATGGGGGACTGTCCTCTCTCTTCTTTTGCTTTTCCATTTTTCTGTGGGACCCAGATTACTGAGATTTCTAGAGGTTCGAGCCATAATTAGCCGACGTTTCTTTTTTTTTTTTTTTAGGAATGAGGTAGTGAATTATTTTGGGAGAGGCCAGCCAAAAGAAGATTAAAGGCAATCAAAAGTAAAGTTTGAAAATCATTTTTTTGGAGCCTATTTGTGGGATCTTGGGACCCTTTGCTAAAGCTGGATTCATTGTGCTTTATTATTAGCCACGTTTGTTGTCGCCGCATGATTCATTTCACACCATCCACAGCGGTGGTGTTGGCAATGGCGAATCCTTTGTAGACAACGATAGTTTCAGGGGCAAAGCCCAAAAATTAACGTTGGTTAGGGGAGGTTTCACTGAATCAATGGACTGATGACGAAATTAATTTAAAAAAGGTGAAACATAATTTTAATATGTGGAATATAATCTTAAAGTGTAAAATATAAATTTTAAAAAATTTTATTTATAAAATTATAAAAAAAATTCATAAAACAACCACTTATCTACTTTTTATGTGGCTTCGTTCTAGATAATTCAATACCATGGTTCATGGTTTATAAATCATGCGGTGGTATTGGCAAATCTGTTGTGAAACAATAACAATGTATGTTAAGAAAATAAAATACTATAATTTGAAGTTCACCCTCATCCAAAGGATTTTTTTTTTTTCTATTCTCAAAAAACAAAACTGAAAGTAGAGAGTTTATGTGTGTGTGTATATTTACAGGTAAGTTACATTGATATTTCATGTGTTTTATCTAAATTACAATGACACTTTTGAAATCAAAACTAATTACATTAACACATTTCTAACTGTTCAAAAAAAATTATAAAGAGATTTCATCTGTTAGTTAACCGTGAGATTTGACCATTAGTTGACTGTTAATTTTGTTTAAAATACCAAAATTGTCCCTCAATCTATTAGAAAATGTTTTAAGTTATTTTTGCACCTAGAAATTATTCTTTTGACCTCATTTAATTTTAAAAATGAGTATAAACAATTTAAACACACTTGTAACTATAAATTTCACTATAATAAAAGATAAAAATGATTTTTTTTTTCTTTTTTTTTAAAGATAATAATTATGTCTAAAATAATATGAAATGAAAATATTATAATTATATAGTTAAAAATAGTCCACAATTAATGTCTTAAACATATAACATATGGATCCACAGTTTTACTCTTAAAAAGTTGGCCTTTATACAAACTAATCACGTAAAATAATGACAACAATACAAACTAATCAAAATCACACATCAGTCTCAAAGAAACTAAAACAAATTAATTTAAAAAAAAAACCATGACTAACTAATTCTAATATAATCATTATTCAATCATAGAGAATCTTTATTTATTTTTATTTACTTTAAAAAGTATGAATAAAAAACAAAGTTTTTAGAAAAATAAAATATATATAATTTAAAATTTATTAAAAACCAAAGAAATCTGATTTAAAAAACCCACAAAAGATATAATTAAAAAAAAAAAGAAATGACTCTCTCTCTTTGTAGGTGCAACGATGGAAGGGCACTCCGGTGGTATAGGGTGTGTTGGGTTACAGGGATGGGGTCTCAAAAGTGTCGGGGCCGCAGGTGGGGGATGGGTTGGACTAGGGTGAAAGACGGACGGGGTGTGGGGGCATGACCGAGTTAGGGGGATGAGGGGCTTTGGTGGTCTGGGACAGGCAAGATTGGGTGACAAGGGAGGAAGGCGGGCAAGATGCGACTGCGAGAGCTTACTTAGCAATTGGACATGTAGGGCTCAAAGACTGCAATAGGCTGCTACAGCTCAAGGGAGGGAGGACAGGGGGCAGGTTGTGATGGGCTGCGATGGCTTGGGGACTCGACGGGTCGATAGCTGGACGGGGTAGCTTGGTGGAGTGGAGAGAGCGAGGGAGGAGTGCGCAGAGAAGAAAGAGGTTAGGATGAGGATGGAGGGAGGCAGGGAGGGAGCTTGGGTTGGGCTGGGGGTGAGTTTGGGGCTTTTAGTTTTTAGGGTTTTTTTAGTGAATGGTTAAGACCTAATTTTAAATACCAATGGTTGAGATTAAATTAGATGTCCTGGTAATTTCAAACAAAAATTTAATAGAGTTAACTTTAGAGGGTGTCGGTATTATTAGTTTTGGTCTAGTAGTTGTCACTGTAATTTGGATAAAACACAAGAGGTGTTGTATAATTTACCTTATATTTACACTTTATTGTTGAAAGTAGATCTTGAATAATGCTAAGTTAAACTATGTGAGTTGATGTGTTTTTTTTTTTTTTGTCATGAAAAAAAAAAGAAAAAACATCAATACTATCGTGTTCTCTACCCTCCATCATGTAGGGAAACTTCCAGGAGTCAACCAACAAAACAAAAGATTTCAACCAAAAAAAATTGCACAATCTACTTATAAAACCAAGCCCATGTTGACAAAGTTTGAATTTATCACTTCAAACCTTCTATAATATAAAGCTATCAATACCTCTTGTATAAAACAAAAAACAACTATATTATAAAATTCTTAAATGTTATAATATTTAAACTCATTTTTTCACTGTAAACCAATTTACCAGACGCTTTATAAAAAATTTTGACTCAATTCTATTGGAGTCGAGTTTTGGACATATCATAATAGAATCAACGCCATGGTTGGAGTAAGAGTACCTTCCATAATGGGCTGTCGGGATTTAAAAACGTGTACTTTGAGTGCTTCAAACGGACAAATAACTGTTTAAATGTGGGCCTTAAGCTGGTAAAATCAAGCACATCTTCAAAGGCGAGATCTTCATCAGAAGATGCTGCTTTCAGTCTGGCCATCATACACCAAAGCTCATCTCCGAATGGTTCACAGAACATAACGATCTTATAGTCTCCCATTGTTGAATTGTTATTTTGGGCTCTCCAAGTGTCCAACTATCGAAAACGACTGGGAAAACGACAGCTGGATGTTGAAGGGGCTGCCCCAAGAGTCCGTTTGTCCACGCGGGAAAAAAATACTTAAAAAAAGAGTGGTTATATTAATACCCACTAAATTCATTAATATCCCCACCAAGACTTAATTTGTGCTTATTATAATTGTACCCTCCATTAAAATTGCATTTAAAACCTATTAATATATATCCACATGAGCTATAAATAGAAACAAGATTATTTTCAAATAAATAAAAAAGCATACACTGATATTAACTATAATTAGAAAGTATTTTTCAAAAAAAAAAAAAGGATTTTTCAAAAGAAAAAAAACCCTCACATTTTTCATCTTCATAAACTCTAACCGTAAGCTCCAAAGTAGTGGGAGGAGCCAGGGGCTCTGACTTCGTGTCTGTTGAAGAATGAGCCAGCGACTCATAGGCAGTGGCTTGGTTAAGGGAACCCCCTACCGATGCATTTTTACATCCCACAGCTTCGGCAGATCACTTAGCCACGTTCATCTTCGGCGCAAGAGCGCTCGATTAGTGAGCTATTACGCACTTTTTCAAGGGTGGTTGCTTCTAGGCAAACCTCCTGGCTGTTTTTGCACCCCTACCCCTGTATCATTGAGCGGTCATTTAGGGGCCTTAGCTGGTGATCTGGGTTGTTTCCCTTAAACTTTTTTACCATCGAAGTCTTTGAAAATTTCAATGGAGGTTCATGTTGAAATAAAAAAAAAAAAAAACATGTCTCTTAAAGGGTAAAGAAACACTAAAGTATGTATTTCTAGTATTTAGTTTCTTAGATTCAAGTATTATTTCTGATGACAATAATAATAAAATAACTCCTTTTAATATTTGTTTATGCTATTTGCTTTTTCGTTTTATTTTGTTTTTAATAATGCAGGATGAAAACATTAGGGATAATTCTGCAATGGATTATACTAATATAATCAACATTGACATGGCAAATACATTATCATTTCATTATTATTTGTGCATAATTTTATTTTATTTATTATTGTCAATCTATATGTTGTATATCAAAATTGTAAAAATAATATCTATAAAAGAATTGATTTTTCAAATCTTTACTAATTAGAGGGGCATTAAATATTGGGGACATTTATAAATATTTGTGTGCAAATATAACTAATCTAAGAAAACACTAATTAAGCATGATAAAACACATCTTAGCATCATATTTCAGACAAAATCATTTATTAAGATACACTTAAGTGTCACGACGTTAAGGATAATTTACAAATATAATTGAATAGGGTAGTTGAACCAAATAGAATAATTGTGTTTGTTGAACTACTTGACCCAGAGTGTATCTTCACCATTATTGTGACTATATCCGTTTTAGAGGAATTGCTTAGGGACAATGTCTTCCATTAATTACCCTGAATAATTATGTATTATTAATGCCATGACAAAACAAAATCATACCAGTCGTCACGCCCCCAAGTGTTCTATAATCTCACCTCACTCTTTTTTCTTTTTTTTTTCCTCCCCCTGTAAAATGAAAATCCACTCTTTATGTCCAAAGTTGAGACTCAATTATTACAATTTCATTATTGATCAGTGTTTTTTTTTTTTTTTTTTTGTGGTGACAGAATTTCAGTGTAAGAACTAAAATGCCCTCCTCTTGCCACTTTTAAAGTGCCTGAGAACGCTTATGGTTCTATAATTATTCAAATGTTTAATTGAAGAGTAGTGCTAGTCTGTGTCACAAATCTAAATTTATATTTATTTATTTAATTGCTTGACTTCATTTTGAACAAGTTAAGATAGTTGATTTTGAACAAGTTAAGATAGTTGGTTTTTTGTAGCACTTCCTTTGAGTTTAATTATTCGTAGTGGTTTATTTTATCTTTTAAACAGTAGCAAATGGTAACCATGATAGTTAAATGGAAACACGTTTCCTAATTCCTATCGTAATCCTCATTATTTAAAGACCTATAGTAAGGTCTAAACAGTGGGGATGTTTGTTCCTACAATTTTTATGTTTAGGATGTTTGGTTTTTTTGATAAGATTATATCTAAGAGTGGAGCCAGAATATTTTCACAAGAGACACGCGTTATTAAACTAATAAGATGGAATAAATAAAAATATATATATTTTTTGAGGAGTAAAATATAATGTTGGAAGGATATATATATATATATTTTACCAGTTTTGGGTTCGTAATATATGGAATCAGAGTTGGGTTTAAAGGATCTCTTAAACTAAGTTCCTATGACCTTTCAACATTAATTAATATGCATATATAAAGCCGCCCAAGGGCCAAATATTGATCACCGAGTGAAGTTGCCAAAGTGAAAAAAGAGCTACCGTTGAGTAAGCATTGAAAACGTTAACCGATATGGATGTTGACTCTCAAGCGTGGAGAAATGTTACTAAGCCATTTTTATACTTTTTTGAATATTTAATCACAATTTGAAGTAGGATTTTCTTCAATATTGTTGCCTACATCTAACCTTTTATTTGTATTGTTTATGAATTTGTAAATATCTATTTAAGACTCCAACTTTTATTTCAATTTTTATCCTTATTCACCTTATATCTAAGTTGCCACCATTTAATATTAATTGAAATGCTAATTTTTAAACGTCTATTAATAAAAAACCACAATTCACAATACTTTTTCCCAAGGTTAAGAAAAAGTGAAGACAAAATTGAGATCATAAGGGAGTTCTTTTTTAATTTTTTTAAATGATTATTTAAAAGGTGTTTGGGAACCACAACTCAAACCAATTTTACTGTAGTATTTTCTTTTAATTTTGATTATCGCAATGTTGATTCGAATTGAGTTTTCAAATATCCCATAAAAGTTAGACTGAAAATCAAGATATGAATAATGTTACTTTTAGTGAAATATGACTTAAAATGAAAAACAAAGTTACGGTCTATTTATGAACATAACTTCGAACAAAAATTAAGCCTAAAACTTGCACCAAAATATTTTAGTTCAAATCTATTAGGATATTTGACATATGAGTTTAAGCATTATCATATAAGAGCTTCACACAATTAATAGTTTTAAACTATTTTTCTTGACACGTGGAATATTTTCAAATGAGTAATCCTATTTAACCCTTTAAGATTACACTCTTATTGCGTAAAAAAATAATAAAATTTAGTTTAAAAAATATATTATAAATTAAATTAAGACCTATAATTTTATAATCAATAAGATAATAATCCTAACGGCATAAAAATGAATTTTCTTTCCAATCGGACTCGTCATGTGTGCACACGCGGAGAAGAGGGACAGAGCCTCTGTTGTTCCTTTGTCTTCTTGTCTAACTCCGACTCCGCGTAAAATCCCATCCACCAAACAAATATTAATATATGATCGCAGCCCCCAACGGCCCTGCCCCCGTTCCCCCCACTCTGTCATCTGGCTCGTGAGTGACACTTCCCTCGCGTGCACCAGATTCGCAATCCACGGAAACTCCCCCAGAAGGGCCAAAACGTGCCAAAAGACATTTCGGTGCCTCCACCCAATCCCACGCCAATATTGCCCATTCTGTCCCCTTAATTACGATAACGCCACTACATCCAACGTGGTTCAATTTCACTGGAACTTTAGACACATTATAATGAGCTGGAGAGTAGAGAATTAAGGTGGGATACAGCGGGACCCACTTATCACCCCCAATAATTGATCATTCTCCTAATCCTCTCCGTATTCTAGCTGGCACCGCCACCACTGTCTCCTTCTCCGTCGTCTTCCTTACACTCGTAAGACTTCTTCTTGTTCTCTGCAAAATTTCTGAAGCCCTTATCTCAGATTTCAATTCCACCAGTATCTCCATCTCTGTAAATAGCTTCCCAATCCCAATACCATATATGGTTCCGCACCATGGAACAGAGAATTCAGAATCATCCACTTTCTGAAACCAAAAAAAAGATTCAGTCTTTGAAGAAGATGAAGCTCGTACATATTCTCTGCTTCGTAATCCTTCTTTTGGTCACGTGTTCGGACTCTCGACCGCAGAAAAAGGCGGCGACGACGACGGTGTACGATGCGTTGAAGGCTCACGGGCTTCCGATGGGCCTGTTGCCGAAGGGCGTGAAGGACTTCGAAATCGACGAGAAAGGGAATTTTGAGGTTCACTTGGATCAGGCCTGCAATGCCAAGTTCGAGAGCGAGTTGCATTACGACAGGAACGTCTCCGGGATGCTGAGCTGCGGCCAGATCGGGTCCTTGTCGGGGATTTCGGCGCAGGAGCTCTTCCTTTGGTTTCCGGTGAAGGGAATCCGCGTCGACATACCTAGCTCCGGCCTCATCTACTTCGACGTCGGTGTCGTCTTCAAGCAATTCTCTCTCTCGCTCTTCGAAACACCGCCCGAGTGCGTCGCCGCTCGGACTCTCGACCGGAATTATTTTCCAGACACAAAGGTAGTTTCAATCGCATTCTTCCAATTCTTTCTCTTTTTTTCATCGAAAACAGGATTTTTTTTTTTTTGGGGGATTTATCGTGAAAGCTTTGAATTATGATCGCCGTTTAGTAAGTAAAGAAAATATGGCTGAAACTTGTTGCGATTTTGAACAGATTGAATCGGGGAAACTTCGGTATCAGCGTGATCAAGAAAGTTTTGGGAGAGATGTTGTGTAGGATCGGTTGCATATATTTGAGGGAAAAGGTTGAAATGAAAAATTTTTAAGTTGGCCTATAGTTCAATCATTTTATGGGTAATCCCTACTCCACCGTGTATATTTCTCTTTTTCCACTGTGATACGGAGTCTAGGTATTTTTTTTCTGTGGGTCCTGATAGCTTTCTTTCCAGACTTCCATTGTGTGCTTGCGTTGCTTGCCATTTTGTTTTCCTTTCCTCCATCGTAGTGCAGAGGAGTCTGCAAACTAGTCCTGCTTGCTCCTGCGGATGTTGTTGAGAGGCGGCTGCGGAAAAAAAAATAAAACACAAGGGAAATTTTGGATAAGGCGGCGAATGATTGTTTCGCACATTGTACAAGAGGATTCAAGTGAGGCAGGAGCATTCTCGGTCGAGTTGAGGCGAATTCAGGTGACGAATCTGCAAAAAGCGGTTTTACATTGTACGTTTTAGATCTTTATGTTGTATAATGGATGAACATGTTTGTTGGACGGGTGCTATTTTGAGTATCTTTTTTTTTTTGTTAGTAAGTTTTGTTAGATTCATGAGAAACCGGATACCTCTATATACGAAAAGATTCAAGAATAAAATCACATCACTCATGTGCCTTTGCTTTTGCTACCGAAATATTGTTTCATGCTGTTTTTGCTCTTTCTATTTTTGTTGTCGCTCTGCATATGCTAGCTAATTGCTTATTTCAGTTTCTAGCTCGGAATCGATGGATCGATTGAATGGGAGAGTAATAACTACTAACAGCAATTTACTTCTTTTTGTATGATTGCGTGAGTACCAATTTGGCGTTGAGGAACTTATTCTTACATTGTTATGCTCAGGTTTAAACCTTGACGGACTCTATTTCCATTGACAAAGAGTACTTGAGCTGATGGTTTGACTAGTGATGCTTATGAGACTAGGTCTCTACTCTCTGCAGTGGATTTTTGATCTAGAGGTCATTTCTCGAAGACCAAATTTTCACCCTGTTTCTTCAACAGTCAATAGTAGTTGCTTCTAACTTTCTAATCTCTGGTTTGGCTAGGTAGACGTACTAACACTCGCAACTGCGAGTCTCAACCGGTTACTAATCGTGGTGCTTGATTTGTTTTCTACTTTTTTTTTTTAATTTAAGCTTTTCAAAATTTCAATAGAGTCATCGTAGGCATTTTTAAATGGTGCCTCTCTTTGAATTTATGTGTGTGAATTCCAATTTTGTGCTCTATTCGGTTGGTTACTTGGGTACTTTCTGCACGTCTGTGGTTGGTGAGATGTGCTCTAATTTAAGGGTTGTTTCGCAAAGTGGTGGGAACTGCGGTTCCCACCATAAAATCAGTTATGAATAGTAAAAACTCTCACATGCTACAGTAACAATAAAAAAAATGCTACAGTGTAAAGTTCTCATATGCTACAGTAAAAGTGGTTCTCATCATTGGTTTCCACCACCTTTCAAACACCCTATAAAACTCAAGACGCAATTGCTTAAAGCTTATTCTGTACTTTATGAGTCTTTTCATTTGTTTAGGGTTTTCTTTATGCTGTGCCCCACTCACCGACGGACACATCGGTGGTTGTTGGTTCATTGATACCATTTTGTTTTGTGTGCCAGGCTAACCTTATTTCACGTTTATTCAGGGATTTTTCCTCTTTCAGGTTAATCTGCTGTCCTTTTCCATTATTAGTATTCTCTTATAATGACATTAAGGTTGCAAGTAAAGTTCTCAACCGGTAGCTTCTGCTTTTGTTGTATGAAAAGGAACATATGGTACTCGTTTTATATTAGTAGATGAGTCAAAACAATTATTCTTAAATTATTGCTTCAACCTGAGGATTAAACTGCACTGCCCTGCTAAGCATTGCCAATGTCGGAAGAAAGCAAGCAACACCCCATACAAACATTTCGAAAGATTCCATCAGTGGTTGTTAACTTGTTTGTCACGAAATGCAGGGGTTGGATTTGGGCTTCATTGGA
>CAMOHE010045775.1:75221-87681 GCA_946598075.1 Artocarpus hirsutus | reverse complement strand
TGCGTGAGTACCAATTTGGCGTTGAGGAACTTATTCTTACATTGTTATGCTCAGGTTTAAACCTTGACGGACTCTATTTCCATTGACAAAGAGTACTTGAGCTGATGGTTTGACTAGTGATGCTTATGAGACTAGGTCTCTACTCTCTGCAGTGGATTTTTGATCTAGAGGTCATTTCTCGAAGACCAAATTTTCACCCTGTTTCTTCAACAGTCAATAGTAGTTGCTTCTAACTTTCTAATCTCTGGTTTGGCTAGTTAGACGTACTAACACTCGCAACTGCGAGTCTCAACGGGGTTACTAATCGTGGTGCTTGATTTGTTTTCTACTTTCTTTTTTTTTTAATTTAAGCTTTTCAAAATTTCAATAGAGTCATCGTAGGCATTTTTAAATGGTGCCTCTCTTTGAATCTATGCGTGTGAATTCCAATTTTGTGCTCTATTCGGTTGGTTACTTGGGTACTTTCTGCACGTCTGTGGCTGGTGAGATGTGCTCTAAAACTTAAGACGCAATAGCTTAAAGCTTATTCTGTACTTTATGAGTCTTTTCATTTGTTTTAGGGTTTTCTTTATGCTGTGCCCCACTCACCGACGGACACATCGGTGGTTGTTGGTTCATTGATACCATTTTGTTTTGTGTGCCAGGCTAACCTTATTTCACGTTTATTCAGGGATTTTTCCTCTTTCAGGTTAATCTGCTGTCCTTTTCCATTATTAGTATTCTCTTATAATGACATTAAGGTTGCAAGTAAAGTTCTCAACCGGTAGCTTCTGCTTTTGTTGTATGAAAAGGAACATATGGTACTCGTTTTATATTAGTAGATGAGTGAAAACAATTATTCTTAAATTATTGCTTCAACCTGAGGATTAAACTGCACTGCCCTGCTAAGCATTGCCAATGTCGGAAGAAAGCAAGCAACACCCCATACAAACATTTCGAAAGATTCCATCAGTGGTTGCTAACTTGTTTGTCACGAAATGCAGGGGTTGGATTTGGGCTTCATTGGAGTATTAGCATTTTCTGTTTCGTTGCATTTCTGACATCTTTTCCATCTACTTAATTATAGTTTTCCAAACATGGAAGCCACCAACCCTGTTCCAAAGATTTGATTATGGAAAACTTTGCTGACTAAGCTTTACTGGTTGAGTGCTTTCTTCTTTTGCTCAAAGTGAGGTACAGGATTAAGACATTGGTGGATCGTATAACATTGTCGATGTTTGTGCGAATTTGCGAGAAAATGGTCAGGTTCATCTTTACACCCAAAAACCAAAAAAAATGAAAAAAGAAAAAGAAAACGAAAAGGCAAAAGAAAAAGGAGGAGGATTAGGTCTGTCTTTAGTTGTAGTTTTGGCAGGGTGCTTGTCTGACCTCTCGACATCTCATTTGTACTCTGGCACCCGTTATGTTTGTTCCATTAATGATCCATGTGGTCCTGCTTAGTTTTTTAGGTGGGTACTGTTGTACGCAGATGTTGCAAACATAATGGCGATGCAGACAAAGATGGCCAATGGCCAGCATGGACAGAATGCCATTGGAGAGAGAAGGCAAACGCGATGCTGCTCATTCTGTGAGACCAATAGGTTTTGGGTTGAACTTAATTCGACTAAAGAGGCCAGAAAGGAACATGACTAACCTGACAAAATATCCAGCCTCTTCTTCTATTGGATTTTACCAAGGAAACTATAATTAGTTATCATTCCATCATGCAACAGTTAAAAGTTTTCAAGTGGCTTGTGTATGTACATGTTATTGCCTTTTTTTTTTTTTTTTTTGCTGTTCCTTTTAGGTTGTTGTAACTTGGTATTAGTTTTTTAGTTCGTCAAGGTGCTGACTGCTGAGAAGTTTTGCTTCAGCGTTTGTGAGACAATAAAGTTACTGACGGAATTTGCAACAGAAGTTTATTTGTAAGAAAATGATTTTGGTAGTTCCTTAGAATCCTGTTTGCCTTGTGAAGTAAATAATGCTGATGTCTTATTCATTGAGTTGGACATCTTGTCTTATTTTTATTGACACATTGACTTTCAGGGTTGTGACAGCGCTTTCGATAAACGACCTCTTGTGCATTGTTGAAGATAATTCTAATCCTGTCTGCTTGCATTAAATTTGTATTTTTTTTTAATGTGATTTGACTTCCCAAAAAATTTTGCTCGCTACTGATGGTGGTTTTCACGGACTTGTTGACTTTGAGAGTAAGATGACGCTTGCAATCAATAACCTCATACACATAATATATATATATATATTTTAATGTGACTTGACGGACTAAAATTACTTCTATCATTGAATTTGTTTTTATCCCATTTATCGCCAGAATATATATATATATATATATATATATATATTTTAATGTGACTTGACGGACCAAAATTACTTCTATCATTGAATTTGTTTTTATCTCATTTATCGCCAGAAAATATCTTTGTTTCGTGCTCCTCCGGTTAAGTTCTCCTTGACCACATAGAAAGATTGGAATGACAGTAGATAGGGCATTTGGGCACGTAGGTGGTTGTAAGTTAGTAAAAAAATACTATAATATATGAAAAAATATTATAGAAAAGTTAAGTGGGAGTGTAAAATTACAATTTTAATGATGTTTCCAAACAACCTATAGTCTTAAGAGCGTTTGGCAACAATGGTAAGAAAATGTCGTTTCAAATCTTATAGTGTAAAATTTTCATATGCTATATTATAAAGTAAAAATATACTACAATATACAATTTACATATACTATTGTAAAATTGTTTCAACTTTTAGTTTTAACTGCATTATTAAACGCATTACTTATTGGCTCTAGTATTGAGTATGCTATAGTATGAAACTTTCATATGCTATAGTAAAATTTTTTCAACTTTTGATTCTAACTGCGTTCACTACTTATAGGCTTCTGGTATGGAGAGGAAATTAGACGTCAACCTCAACTAATGATATTATCACTTCACCTATTAAATTCTAGATACTGAGGTCGTAGTCGGATGTTCAAACAGTGTCTTACAGCTCCAAAACAAACCTTTGCCGGAGGGGGGAAGGGGACAAAGCGTATAAAAAGAAATAACACCTGAGATCTTTAATTATAAAGACTGAGGTAACGCTTTCTTTTGCTCCTGGTTTAGCCCAGCCATGCCTGTCTGTTGTGGCTGTGTTAATAAGCTAACCAAATTGTAACTTGTACGTGTATTTTCTCATATAAACCAGCTTTAATTGAGGAACTTTCCTGCTTTGGAAGCTTCTCTACTGATGATTGAACTTTCTAGTAGCATAATTGGAGAGGAATTATATGGCATCTTTAAAACTTATTTAAACCAGCTTTGTTTGGATATTCACAAAAAATGAAATAAAAATAATAATAATTATTGTAATAATAGTGCAGAACATTTAGGTTCATTTGGTGCTCAAGTTCAGAATGGTTTTGTTTAAAATTGTATGGTTTGAATTGTGAGTTTTAAACTGTGTGATTTAAATGATGATTTTGAACTAATGTTTAGAATGTAACAGTTTAAAACGAGAGCTGATAATTAAAAAATTATAGTTTATAAAAAAAAATAAAAATGAGAATTGTTTTATTATATAAAATTGTTTAAAACCGCTTGAACTTAAAAGGATGTAAAATTATATTAGGTGTTTAGGCTGTTATAAAATTATTTTCATGATTTAAAATTATATCAATTATTAATTTATTAAATAATAATTTAAATTATCTTTATAGTTTAAAATTACCATCATAGTTTAAAACTTCTGAACCGAACAGCACAAAATGTACTCCCTTGGGTGTTTCCGTGGGTTACTGCATGGCAGTAAGCAGAAGCCTTTCCTGTACGCCTCTTGTTTCTGCGCAATTACGCACACAAAAAGACAATTTTCAATCACAACCTTTTTAAGTTTTAACTCAAAAAGTCAATTTTACCAATCAGCATCATAATCCAACTAGATTTAATCTGTCCGTTGATAGAATAGCATCCAAAGAAATCAACCGTGCAAAGAATTCAAGTTTTAAAATTTCAAGCTTTAAAGTATTTGTGATTTTTCTTTGCCAAAAGCCTTTCATTCTTTTCCCATTTGAGCTTGTCAACATTCTACATAGTTGGCCCCAAGATTTTTTTTTCTTTTTTCTTCTTTTTGGCTGGGGACCATCAGATGACGTGTAGTAATACTATAGGACAATGTAATATTGTCTTGAACTTGTGAAAAATAATATCAAAGTCGACATCAGAAATAGCTTTGAGCGATGTGTTAAAATTCATTTTGGCTCCTTCCTTATCACGTGTTTTTCTTTATTATAAAACCTATAAGAGTAGCATCACTCTCTCCTCTCTCTCTCTCTCTCTCTCTCATTTTTTTGTTTCTTTTATTTTTTTTGGGTGTATATATACAATCATATACGTACTAGTATTTACTTTTAAAGGAAAAATGCTTTATTTGTTTATTTGTTTAAAGGTTCAACAAATGTGAGATGAAACGTAGAAAGCAAGCCTTTGTGTGCTTGGTGAGGAACAATTGGCATGGCACTTAATGTAACGTGACCTCTCTTTCAATTGAATTGTTGCTATCAGAAACACGGGCTGTTTAGAGATTAAGAAACTGGTCCACAAGGTGATGATAGGGTACCAAAGTTCCTTTAACAAGAAAATGGATAGCGTTTTAGCGAGAGAAAAAAAAAATGCTTAGCGGAATCTGAATCCTATTCTATTTGGATATGAATGAATCGAAGTATTATATATATTATTGGCATGTTTACTTTGTATCAAAACCCAATGAAAAATGGAAAGTAAAGAATGATTTATTTTCTTTTTAAATAATATGTTTACTTACAAAATCAATAATGAGAGTTTTGTAGCCCCACATAATATAGGAAATGAGAAAAAAAAAATACTAATTCTCTTATACCTCTTAATATAGATTTCCTATTTAAAAGAGTGGATGCCATATTTACTTAGACGTCTAAGAGGAATAATTATTAGTTATGTAAAAAGATATTTTAATAATTATATTAAATAAGACCCTGTTATTAAATAAGTAAACAATAAAGGAATTATATTGTTTCTTATTGTACCATCAAATGAGTAAGTAAACATTAAAAGAAAATGAATAATGCTTAGTCTTATTACTTTCGTTTCCTTTTCAATCTTATTATTTGATCCTTTACATACCTTTACGGGTATACAGTACCTTAATTTTTTGAGAAACAACTGCTTTTTTTTTTTTCCCCTTCAAAACAACTTCCACACCCTTTAAATTCAATTTGATTTCAAATGCACCTCTCGTCATGGAATTTAGACCCAAATTAAGCATTGCAAAACCTAATTTGCTCGTCTAGAGCAAGAAGAATGACTTTAAACACAACATATTTTGTTTTAAATGACCGAAGATGTTAGGGGAAGAATGTTAAAATCCGCAGAGGACTTGAATATAGCTTTCAAGAATAAATAATAACTTCCATTAAAAAATTATGCAGATATGCTACACAAATATCAAATATAAAGAAATCAACGAAAATAAATGAACAAACGATGTTTAAATAAAAAGAAAGATAATTTACATGATGATAGCTAAATTATTTAGTAAATGAAAGTTTCGCTTTTAAGCCTTAAATTTAGATCATTCAACTTCTAAAATGTGATTTCTGCGAAAAGTCGTCATTTTTGTTTTATAAAATTTGCAATGTGTAGCGCACGTGTCGACATTGTATTTGAATTCCTAACAATTTATAAAAAATCAATAAATAAATCCTAAAATCAAATAACTAGTCGAAGACTCCAAAATTTCATAATTAGATCTTAAAAAAATAAAGAATAATAATTCTGAAATTTCAAAATACAATGGAAAATAATTTCAAAATTACAAAATTTCATAAAAACCTCAATTTTAAAGAATTTTTTTCCAAAGTTCTATAATTTACTGAAATTAATTCTAAAATTAAAAAAAAATTATAAAAAGAACCCCAAAATTTCAAACCTTAATGGTGTTTGGAAAAGTAGTTGGAACCATCGGTTAAAACCACTTTTACTGTAGCATGTTGATACTTTTATACTGTAGGTTTTGTTTTTGTTTTTTTTGTTTTTTGTTTTTTTAGGTTATTGTAGCATGTGGAGTTTTACATTATTTATAACTAAAAATGTTGTAAAAATCACTTTTACCAACCAAACATGGGTATATTTCATTCATCCAGCCCTATAGTCTCCATCTTACCTTCATGCCCCCATGCTCGCATGGTACTTGATTGTCACGAGCCCACTGTCGACGGTGTTATCGGACAAGACCCTCTTTGGAATTCTAGCGAAGCTTCCCACTGGCTCAACCCCTTAGTCCTTCCTTTATTATTATTATTATTATTATTATTTTTGTGCAAAGAGAACTCGCTCTTTGTTAAGTAAATTTTTTTTCCCTAAAAAAAGTAGATTTTTTTAAAACAATTAATTTACTCAGTTGCCCCTTAAACCCATGTAACGTGCAACTCACACGTCAAGTTCAGTTAAAAATCTGTGGTGTATAACATGGCAAAAGGATCAACAATTCAAGAATTGATTCCTCATGAATTAAAAATTTACAAATCAAAGTATCATTTACTCGCAGCTTTGTTATTAGATCTGCTGAGACAACTACCCATTCTCCCTCGTAGAGTGTCGAGCCCACCATCATGTTCGGGGGGAAGGGACAACGGCCCTGTGTAACAAAAAATAAAGGAAGGATTTTCCTTACAAATAGTATAGAGAATACAAGAATAGTTTGACGAGGCTAAAATCTCATTCTTCATAAAATAGTAGAGGTTTTGATGTAATATATACTATACTTATTAGAGTCTAGTATATAATATACTTTTAAAATAAGAATCATTGTTGTATAAATAGTAAAATTTTAACCAATTAGGTGAAATAAGAGTATTTTAAAATATTATAGATCTGGAATGTAGATTTAAAACCTTTCAAAGTAGCTCACACTATAGAGGCTGTTTAAACTGGTATTTGATAAGTAATAGTTGAGAATAATTTAAACCATATAAGCGGTTTTAGACCGTCTAAATCTTCAAAATTTAAATTTTGTGCTCTTTAAGTTCATATAGTTTAAACTATTTTTTTTACAATGAAAATCATTTTTATTTTTGTTTTTCTCTCATAAATTATAATTTTTTAAACATCAATTTTTGTTTTAAACTTAATGTCATGTTTTATTATCGTTTTAAACGTTAATTTAAAACGTCGTTTAAAACTTATAGTTTAAATCATAAAATTTTAAACCTATTCCTCTGAATTTGTACAGCAAACAGGCCATAATTTTTTGAACCCAACTGACAATTACCCCATTACGCACACCCGAGTTTGTGGGTCCCAATTGGGTTCTATAAGACAGCTCCTAAAATTAAGAAATAAGTTGTCAGTCACGAAAAGCAAAGTCAACAGTTTGCAAAGGAAAACACGTGGCTGGGCCAAGCACAGTTAGTTGCCATGCATGTTCCATGCATGGCCTTGATCACTGACAAATCCCGATCCAACAAGCCAATACACCACTCGACTACCTCTTCAGAACTATTTTTGACAACTTTTTTAGAGCGGCACTCATTTTCACGCTCTTTTCTGTTTTTAGTTTTGGGAGTACTCGTGTTTTTTTATTTTTTATTTTTTATTTTCTTTAAGAGTGGCACTCATGCCGTCTGGAAAAAGAGGAAAGATGAACCGGATAGTTTACTAACAAATGTGAAGGACAAGAAAGCTGAAAATAAGAGAGACTCGGGGCTTTGTTTCCCAAGACAAAACAATATTTTCACGCTCTTTTCTGTTTTTTAGTTTTGGTAGTACTCTTTTTTTTTTAATTTATTATTATTTTTTTATATATTTTTTACAGCTAGTGCATAACATCCTAAATTGGCTTTTCATAAACCGTTGCAAGTTTGGCCCCCATGATAAGAGGAGTAAAGTGCAATGTTAACAATTCATAAACCATAAATGCGTTGCACAAGAATGATGCTAATTTCTGGCTAGTAGTAGTAGGAACAAATAGTAAAGAAATATAGTGGGACTGATCAATTGCACCATAAATTTTCTTTTTATTGGAAGTACATATATACTTGCACGACAATTTAGTTAGACACAAGCACACTCTTGGAATCATATTCGCATAAGAAAAAGGTCCATTTTAAAATGTCCAAAAAATTGGAAAAAAAAAAAGAAGTTGAAGCTTGAAACATAGACGTGACAAAAACCATTCTCCTTGACATTTCCAAATGCCCACAAAGTAACACCATTTGTCATGCGAAGCGCCCTAAACAATTAGCAATTCTATTTAATTTTATAGATATTAATTCTAATTTATCTAATTAATCATTTATAACATATCCTTTAATAAAATTATGAAAAAGTTTATTATATATTATTTTAAATTTTTTAAATGATATATCATAACATAATTAATTAGATATTATTTAAAACATTAAAATTACAAAAAAATAATAATAATAATGCTTAAGACCCCGTTATTAAACAAAACAGTATATCCGAGTCAAATCGGTTTTCGTCACAACAACTCCCACTCTATTCTATTCATCTCACACGTATACAGTACTCACGACTAAAATATGATGAACACATCGGATAAATTAAAAGTTAAAAAGAAAAAAAAAAAACAGTCTATTTCTATCCGGTAAACTGTTTGCAGAGTTGGACACTCACCTCTCCTTTCGTTTTACCCTCCTCCACAGAGCTCGCCGGTGAACCACCTTTCATCGGCGCCGTCGGAATCTGCACCGGCGATGTTCACCTCCCTTTATTCTTCTCCTTCTTTCTCCGTGACTTCCGTTCCATATCGTTCTCCCTCTCCTTCCTTTACCGCTAAACAGCCAATTCTCCGCTCTAGACTTCCGAATTCTCACTCAATTGCCTCCAAACCTTTTTCTTCTTCTGGTTTTTCGATTTGGAAGAAGAAATTCAGCAATGGCGTATACGCCTGTTCGACCTCGCCGTTCATTGGACGAGTGGGGTCTCAGAGAAGAGAAGGCCAAGCGTCGCTGCTTTCTTTTGGGATAAACCCTCCGACGGCGGCGATTTCGGAAACCGCGACAAAAAGTAGCGACTCTTCTCAGCTCTTGTCTGCGATGCTTCCCTTCGTAGTTGCGGCCACCGCCATTGCTGCTCTGGCTCAACCTGCTACTTTCACTTGGTCGGTGTTTCTTTTTTTCTTTATTTGAAATTTGGGTATTCTATTATTGCATGTTGAAATTCCTGGGTTTTCGAGTCCTGCATGTGATTTTTATAATCATTTTTCTGTAATTTCGATTAATTAACGTGGATGAAATTTGTTAAGACTTGGGGTTTTATTTTATATTATAATATAAAATTCTCTGCTTTTGATTTATTTTACAGAATTAGTATAATGTCATGCGCCTATAGTGTATAAGAATAGATGCTTATATTGTCATGCTTTGCTTTAAAACGACCTAAATATGTTTAAAGATTTTTCTTTTATTTTTTATTTTTTATTTTTGTTAATGGTAGTTGGTTCAGCTTAAAGGTTGTTTCTTGATTTCTTGTTGTAGGATTTTTCAGCTTCCGTTTTTTATTTTTAGTAGTTGAGAAATTCATGGAATGGTCGTTTCCAGCTTCTAATCAGAACTTAGATGATGAAGAATGAAATTTGCATTCCATAAACTGGGAGCCCTTTTATGTGTTTGATTTTAAGCCCACTAGAGATTCCTGGTCAAGCTATTTTGTTATTACAGGACTAATTATAATGCATAATTTTGACCTTCTGAACTTTTTTCTTTTGGGCTGCAGGGTATCTAAGGAATTATATGCCCCTGCTCTTGGCGGGATCATGCTGTCTATTGGGATCAGACTTTCAATTGATGATTTTGCTCTTGCATTTAAAAGGTAACATCTATCTCTCTCTCTCTCTCTCTCTCTCTCTCTCTTCAGCATGGCATTGTGTTTTCTTTTAGTTCTTCACCATTTTTTTTAATTTTATTTTCCTCAACTGTATCTGAGATTTTCCCCAGTTACCACACCGCTACTTCATCTTCTGCAGGCCTTTACCACTCTCTGTGGGGTTTATAGCCCAGTATGTGTTGAAGCCAGCTCTTGGGGTGCTAATTGCGAGGGCATTCGGCATGTCGCCGATGTTCTTTGCGGGTTTTGTACTTACCTCTTGTGTTGCAGGGGCTCAGCTATCTAGCTATGCTAGCTTTCTGAGCAAAGGAGATGTGGCCTTGAGCATTCTTCTCACCAGCTGTACCACCATTGCTTCAGTTATTTTCACACCTCTACTAACTGGCTGTTTGATTGGTTCTGTTGTTCCTGTTGACGCTGTGGCAATGTCAAAGTCAATATTGCAAGTATGGTTTTCAACGAAAGATTTTTGTTTGTCCTTTCGTCGAATTGCTGCATTGCTATTTTCTAAATTTATTTTATTTTATTTTCATCTTGGATAGGTTGTTCTTGTTCCGGTGACTCTAGGCCTTGTGCTCAACACTTATGCAAAACCTGTGGTGACGGCCGTTCGACCGGTCATGCCGTTTGTTGCCATGATTTGTACTTCATTGTGCATAGGCAGCCCTCTTGCCATAAATCGCGCACAAATTCTGTCTCTAGAGGGGTTCCGACTGGTGTTTCCGATACTAGCATTTCACGCAATGGCCTTTACATTAGGATATTGGGTGTCTAAAATCCCGGTTCTGAGGTACATACATCTCTCATTTCCCTCCTAATTGTTGATCTATCATCCCCGTTGAAGAAAAAAAATTCTGAAAGATGAACTACCAAAAAATGGCCTGTTTGGTTTAAAGTAAAATTTTTCCGAGAGGAAAAAGAACATTGTAGCAAAAGGTTCAAAGTGTGGCTGAACTTATAAAACAAATGGGCACTAAAATCTTTATTTCTATTCTACACAAATTCTTACTCATATTGTAATTTGTGACAGGCAAGAGGAAGGAGTTGGCAGAACAATCTCATTGTGCACAGGAATGCAAAGCTCAACCCTGGCTGGATTGCTTGCTACCCAGTTCTTGGGAAGCAGCCAGGCAGTTCCGCCGGCTTGTTCGGTAGTTGCCATGGCTATCATGGGCCTTTGTCTTGCCTCTTTCTGGGGCAGCGGCTGTAGGATCAGAGACCTACCAACCTTCCTAACACACCGAACTGGCTCCACTGTAAGCGCTTAGTGAATCTCTAGAGGGTGTCAAAAGTATCTTTCAGGGCCTAATTTATTTAATGCATAAGGATGCTGATAAAGCAGGAAATTTTAGAGTAAACTGGGCGGGATAGTAGCGTCTGGAACAGAGGAGCAGGAACTGTGTAGAAAGCGGGAAAACATGGGGGTAGCGTAGAGTTGTATAGTTGTACGACTCTTTTATACCAGCAATAAATTGAGTTTCTACGTATATACACTTGAAAAGGTATATACTAGATTATAGATGAGGAAATGTTTTATGCTATTTAGCATGAAAGGTGAAAGTCCTTTTTTTGTTTTTTTGTTTTTGAAAACAGGGTATGAAAGAAAAGTACTCCCCAATATAGATGTAAAAAGGGACTGGACTTAGTAGGTTGGCACGGGCAAAGCGCGCTAAAAGTTAGGTTCAACATGACATAACTATTAAAGGGGTTTAGCCTAAACCGTTCATTAAATAGGTCGGGTTTGATACGATTTTTGGGCACGAAGCACATTAAGTGCGCAACCCGCTAGGAGCATGATACATGCACGATAAACGACAAGATAGTGGTGCAGCATTATTCCTCTTTTATTATGTATTTTAACAATTTTTTTATAAAAATTATAATATATTGTTTTTTCTAAACAAGATTTTATTTCATTTGAATTTTTTTTATTTTTTACTTCATTATAAGTGAAAATTTTAATTGTGTCCGATACTTCTATTTCTTATTTATCTGTAATTTTGCTATTAGGTGCGATTAAAGCACGAGCATGTTAATGACACGTGATGAATATAAATAGGCTAATGGGTCAGGCTTGATTCCATAAACAAAAAATAAGCATAGCTTAACACGACATAATAAATAAATGGACTAGCTCAAAAATGGTACAAAGCATGCCTGGGTCCAATTTAAACGGCCAGACTGATTTTGACTTCTCTGTCTCCAAGTAAAAAACAAAGTTTATAATCGGATCAAATTAGATACATTTTAATCACCGTATCAAACTAAGGTTAAATTCTATCAATTAAAATATGATAACTTAATTAAAATATGATAACTTAACGAAACTTGAAAAAAGTCCCATTATTATTTTTTTTTGGGGTACTTGTAAAGGTGAGTATGCTTTTGTTAAAGTTAAAGGTTAAATTTTATCAATTAAAATATGATAACTTAATTAAAATATGATAACTTAACGAAACTTGAAAAAAGTCCCATTATTTTTTTTTTTTGGGGTACTTGTAAAGGTGAGTATGCTTTTGTTAAAGTTAATAGTAGGCATGTGAACTACCTTGATTTTTATTTTTTAGTTTTTGAAGGTTGAAGTCCCTAAT
>CAMOHE010045775.1:47460-75201 GCA_946598075.1 Artocarpus hirsutus | reverse complement strand
ATGAAAGAAAAGTACTCCCCAATATAGATGTAAAAAGGGACTGGACTTGGTAGGTTGGGAGGGGTAAAGCGCGCTAAAAGTTAGGTTCGACATGGCATGACTATTAAAGGGGTTTAGCCTAAACCGTTCATTAAATAGGTCGGGCTTGATACGATTTTTGGGCACGAAGCACACAACACGCTAGGAGCATGATACATGCATGATAAACGACAAGATAGTGGTGCAGCATTATTCTTCTTTTATTATGTATTTTAACAATTTTTTTATAAAAATTATAATATATTATTTTTTCTAAACAAGATTTTATTTCATTTGAATTTTTTTATTTTTAACCTCATTATAAGTGAAAATTTTAATTGTGTCCGATACTTCTATTTCTTATTTATCTGTAATTTTGCTATTAGGTACGATTAAAGCACGAGCACGTTAATGACACGTGATGAATAAAAATAGGCTAATGGGTCAGGCTTGATTCCATAAACAAAAAACAAGCATAGCTTAACACGATATAATAAATAAATGGACTAGCTCAAAAATGGTACAAAGCACGCCTGGGTCCAATTTAAACGGCCAGATTGGTTTTGACTTTTTTGTCTCCAAGTAAGAAACAAAGTTTATAATCGGATCAAATTAGATACATTTTAATCACTATATCAAACTAAGGTTAAATTCTATCAATTAAAATATGATAACTTAACAACTTAACGAAACTTGAAAAAAGTCCCATTATTTTTTTTTTTTGGGTACTTGTAAAGGTGAGTATGCTTTTGTTAAAG
This sequence comes from Artocarpus hirsutus, assembly GCA_946598075.1. NCBI lineage: Eukaryota > Viridiplantae > Streptophyta > Magnoliopsida > Rosales > Moraceae > Artocarpus > Artocarpus hirsutus. Next base: position 74,425 of record CAMOHE010045775.1, on the reverse strand, counting down.
TTAATAGTAGGCATGTGAACTACCTTGATTTTTATTTTTTAGTTTTTGAAGGTTGAAGTCCCTAATAATTTAGAACTTACATTTCGTAAAACTTATTCTCTTAATGTTTAAAGGTCTAATTATATCGTATATATATGTGTATTTCCAAAGTTTAACGAAAAATATTGGTATATGATTTCGTTTTGTTTTGGACTAAATAGATAGTTTGCTTGTCCTCTTCTATGATTTAGTATTTGTTTTATGTTTTGTGCTTACTAAAATTTCATTTGGAATGTCTACTAATGCTACAATGTCTTTAATCTACTCAATATATAATATTGACATATATATAATATATATAGACGTGTCACACCCTGCACTATCCTTTCGTCCTCATATCAAAATCATGATCCATTCTCCGCAAACATCTCCCCTTACTCTTACTGAATTGGTCGATACTGGAGCTTGTGTTTCAATGCTCTATAGTTTTTCGATACTCGAGCTTAAGTTTCAATGATCTATAGTTGTAGCAAAGATGAAAATATTAATATCGGTGAAAATATTGATACTTTAATTTTAAGAAAATTTTAGGAAAAATACCGTTATCGATGAAAATTTCTATGAAAATACAAAAATTACGAAAATTTTATATTAAATATATCTCTATTTATTTTGAGATACAATAAACATTAAAAAAGAAATAAATAAATATAATTTACATAATAAATTCTATATATGTTAGAGTTGTCAATACCAAAGGGAAGTTTTTTGAAGCTCAAACATGGTTGGGATTCTATCTTGATTCAAACAATATTGGTGTCATGACATATCATTTGACTAATGCTAAATATAGTTATGAATATATCACATATAAGTTTGTTGACTTCTACTTATCATATATCCATAAATGAAAAATTGTGAATTCTTCCAATTGTTTGTATGAGATGGTGGTGGTATGCTCAAATGAGGACAAAAATTCTATAATCATGATAGTTTTTAAAGTCCTAATTATATGGATAATAAGCAAGAAGAGCCTCATTAGAGGAGCTATAATAATTGGATTCTGCATTCATTGGTTGTAAATTCATGGAAATATTATCTTTATCTAATGTTAATATTCTTAATATGTATAGGACAAATATTCATTCATTGAAAGCATAAAATACTTATAGATTATTTAAGAGGAAAACATCTATAAATTTTTGTAATTTTTGACATTATTGAAATTTCTACGATATATACAAAAAATTTGTATAAAATACATTACGGATTTTCCAATATTGATATTTTTATCAATATTTACCAATGTTTTTGATATTTCTCTGATTTTTTGCCAAAATCTATATTACAGTAGAAAGATATTTTGGTACCTCTAAATTTCTACAAAAATTTCTAAAATTTTGGTGGATTTTTACATCCGTGGTCATAGTATTCCTACTAAACGTAGGACACCTACCAAATTGAGCTTTAAACATGCCTCAGGCAAATCTTTCAACGGCTATGGCTGTACCAAACCCTTAAGAGTCCAGCTCACCGATGATCTTAAATGTCAATATTCTTTCTATCTTTTTCATCATTCTGGCGAAGATGTCATTTAAAGTTCTGATTTCCTTACCCTCCTATCATCTTTTACCTTCTCCGTAGAAGGCCTTCGAATAGGCAACTCGTTAATCCTTTGGTTCATGCAACAACTCTTTTCGGGGTGGATGGCATGTATGATGATCCTTACAAAGAAGAAAAATGTTTACCGCTGGAGTGTTGCACTGCCATTCCAAACAAGTTTTGGGAGCGAGAACAACACTTTGCGAACTTGCCATATAAAGATGGATAGAGCATGCCACATCAGATAGCATCATATCCACGGATGCCACAAGATGAAGCGCTATGCAAAGAAGAGATCGATGACTTACTAAAGGTGGGTTTGACTGGACCCTCCAAGTTCCATTGGGCTAGTCCTGCGTTCTATGTCAACAAACATCCAGAAAAGGTCCGAGGAAAGAAAAGGCTTGTCATAGACTATAGGAAGCTCAACAACTACTTGCAAGATATAAGATATCCGATTCCAAGACATGAGCACCTTCCCAAAAAGATGTCAAAGGCCAGATTCTTTTCCATGTTTGATATGAAGTCGGGACTTTGGCAAACTGACATTTCTGAAGAAGACAGACACAAGACAGCGTTCATTGTGCCACATGGGCATCATAAATACAATGTCATGCCTTTTGGTCTCAAGAATGCACCTTCGGAGTCTCAGCATCGGATGGATAGAGTCTATGTCCTGCAACTGCCTGATCTACATTGATGATGCTTTTATCTTTGATGAAGATGAAGAGCAGCATGGGTTAGTCCTATCAGAAGCCAAGATAGAGTTGGTACGACGGACAGATACTTTCTTGGACTAAAAATCTAAGATGGTAAAATCAATCCGTAGGAGCATATTGCAGAGAAAGTACATGAGTTTCCTGATGAGCTCACTGGAAGAAATTATATCCAACAATTCCTTAGAATTATGAACTATACATCTTCTCACTTACCACATTTGTCGCGATCTACCAGCAAGATCTCCAGACACCTTAGAAATGGAGCAGCTAAGTTGTCCCCAGAAACCACTAAGGAGATACAAGAACTAAAGAGAAAATGTCTAAATCTTCCATTGTTGAAGATCCAAGATGACGGCAAACTCAAACTGTAGACAGATGCATTTAATCAGTTTTGGGTAGCGGTATTTATCGAAGAGACTAAAGAAGCAAGAGAGATATGTGGATACAGATCAGGAGCCTTTACACAGTCTCAGTTCCATTACCCCTCCGGCAAGAAGGAAGTCCTTGTAGTTAGCAATGGGATAAAGAAGTTTCAATTCTTCCTAACATCAGTTCAATTTACTATAGAAACAGACTAGAAAAATTTTGAGGGGTTGATCAAAAGGCGCGAAGGAGAGATCCCAAATCCACAACTACTATATTGGCAGGAATGGTTTTCCAAGTACAGGTACAATGTTGGAAACATTGAAAAACATAAAAATGTACTTGTCACATGTCTGCAAGACCAAATCCTTATATCTTCTATGTCAAGACAAAATTATCTCATCTCAGGACAACTACCTTTCACTATACATGCCATAAGACATTGTCCTTTGATGTGACGTAGCCACCGTAAAAACCAACCTCCCATTATTGCCATAATGACCAGTTCAAGCTCAAATCCTAACCCAGATAAAAAAAAAAGAGATACTCTCCTGTGAACTGTGGAGCCAGTTACCCACACAGTTGATAGAAGAAATTCTACAATGAGTTCTTAATCCTCAAGAGCCAACTGAGGAAAGAAAGACTTATTGGATTCCTGCTTGAAAAGAGTTGAGAAATTCTTGAGACCAAAGGGCATGACGTTTCATTCATAATGCCCTTACGGTACACCGAACGTTGTCTTGCGTTTGTCTTCTTTAGAAATACCAATTTACCAGAATCCTGACTTTATATGAAACTTGGAAAAGACTTTGGCCTTTGACATCTTTTTGAGAAGGTGCTCGCGTCTTAGAATCGGATATCTTATATCTTGCAAACAGTCGTTGAGCTTCTTATAGTCAATGACAAGCCTTTTGTTTTCTTGAACTTTTTCTGAATGCTTGTTGACATAAAAATTAGGACTGGCCCAATTGGACTTGAGGGGTCTCATCAAACTCATCTTTAGTAAAGCACCGATTTTTGCTTTGCAAAGCGATTCATCTTGTGGCATCCCTGGATGGGATACTATTGTCTAATGTGGTATGCTCTATCCATCTTTGAATGGCAAGTTGACAAAATGTTGTTCTCGTTCCCAGAACTTGTTTGGAACGTCATCACAATACTCGAGCAATAAACGTTTTTCTCCTTTGTAAGGATCATCAGGCATGTCATCCACCCCGAAAAAGAGTTGTTGCATGTCAAGCATTTTTTTTAACCTTTCCTATTTTACTTTTTCCTTAACTTCGGTTGTTTTTTTCCTCACAGAGAGAGAGAGAGAGAGAGAGAGAGAGAGAGAGAGAGAATTGCTTTGTCCTAGCCTCCTAGAGAGGGGGAAAACCTCGGATCTTCTTAACAATTGAAACAAAACTAGGTCGTTTCAATCTAAAATGTGATTAGAAATTTCTAAAGACGATGTTGTCGTAAATCATAATAACATTTTAACGAAAAACAGCATATCGTTACTGAACAAACGACAATAGCGTTTGAAGTTTGAAATTTTGATTAAAAAAAAGCTATCTAAAAATTGTTGGGAATTAGAAGCCTTATTTTACCAAGAGTGAAAAAAAAATGCCAAACAAAAAGTAAATAAAAATATACACAAAAATTATAGCGGTTCACTCTCAATGTGAGAGTTATGTCTACTTTTAGCAGCTGTAAAAATTCACTATAATGATGCAGAAGTTACAAGAAAAAATTATACACACACTCTCTAAGTTTTTTTTTTCTATCATTTCTTAATTTTCTGATTTATACTATAACACCCTGCATTGTATATGCAATGATTAAGTGATTATGTTAAGTAAATTACGTACAACTTTTGTGAGCTAAATTTTATGCTAAAAAATTTAATATGTATTTTAAGAGTATAATGAGTGTCGCGAGGATTATTATTTAAATCCAATTTTTATGACAAATTTTATAATAGTGAAAAATGCAATTTTTAAGATCTAAAAATCATGCCATAGTCTTAAACAAGAAAGAAATGATATGAAAATAAGCTACAAAGCTTAATTGTTGCAGAAGGCATTGCAACATATTTTAAGATAGAAATATAGTAAAAGGAAAATATTGTATGAAAATAGGGAAATTATATAGCATAAAAATTGAGCAATACAAAATTAAGCAACATTAGAATGACATAGTATAAAGATTATATTGATAAAGTTAAATAGTGTGAGAATTACACTGCATAGAGGGTATGAATAAGTAGGAAATGTTGTGTAAGCTCACAACGGTATAGAAAAATATTGTTAATATAAAATTAGACTGTTAAAGGATGATGTGGGACCTACCAATTACACAGAGAAAATTTAGCCACCTCACCTATAATATACTTGGTTTTGAGCTTGTGGTGGAGCCAAGTTTTTAATTAAGTGAAAAAGATGACTAAATATGGTCATCTTTTTTTTTTTTTTTGAATGGCCATGAAGGAAAGAAAAATACACTCCAAAGGAGGAAAAATGGCCACATATTCCTCTGTTGGAACTGGTTATAGCCGATATTTTTGGTGTAATTTTTAAATGTATTCTAATCCTTAAAGAGATGTCATGACACAATCAAGGGTTTAGGGAAAAAATAATACACTTTTGTCTCCATTTTTTTTTTGTGCAAACTTGAGCAAAACTAACCCATTTCTCCACAAGCTAAAACTGGCCCTTACTCTTGCTCTCTCTCAAATATTTTTCAAGAATGTCACTTCAAATCTATCTTAGAATCAAGTTCAAGTGACGATGATCAAGAATTTGCCACTTTTGAAGGTAAAAATCCAATATTATCTTGTGAATTTTAGTGGTTTTCTTGAGCTTATGGAAGAGTTTTGATAGGAGTTTTGTTATGGTTTATGTCATGGAGGAATAGTAAGTTTTAAGCTTCACAAAGGAGGATAAAAAGCTTGAAGAAATTCTTGGTAAAAATGATAATCTTATCCTTGGGATTTTGTGCTTTTTTTCACAAGCTTTGGGTGTATTTGAACTAAATATAGACTATGACATGTTATGTGGACTCCATGGCATGATTATATTAAGTATTTTATGCATGATGATGATAATGAAAGATGTTATAACTAAGGTTTCAAGGTTTAAAATTAAAGTTTAATAAACTTTGTTCAAAAGCAAAGTTTTGATAGTTTTTTAGCAAACTAAGATTTTGACTAGCTTAGAGACCAATTTATCTTTCAGATAAAACACAAGATTTGTCCAAAACAGCAAGATAAACAACTTTCGTAAATAAAGTTTTGTAAAATTCTAAGTGGATTAAATTGAAAAGTTTATTTCCACTATCATCCAAAAATTCCATTGTAATGTCAGAATTTGAGAAAAATTAAAACACAAAAATTGTAGATCTTGTCAAAACTGTTAAGAATCATGGATGAATTGTAAAAATTCCACACAATTTAATCACAAAATTTCAAAAAGGCTAAATAAGGAAAATATTTTGGAATTGTTTAAATTGGACCAAGGAGCTTTTTAAGTTTTAATCCTTATAAAAAATGGGCATTTTAGTATAAAGCGGTAATTTTTGGTTTGAGGGCAAAAATGTCAATATCTTGTATTTCAATCCAAAACCATAAAACTGTATGGAACAGAAATTTTCACCATTAAAAATGGTTTTCTATATAGTTATATGCATCAATCAATTTAATGTTTGAAAGCCCAAAAGAATTTGTAAATTTTCTGAGAAAAACCAGCCAAGGATGAAATTTTCAAGATTTTCACATCACAAGTCAAAACTGTAAAGTTTTAAAAAACAAGACCTTTCGCGAAAAGAAGATTGATGTTTTGTTTTTTCGCAATGTTACAAGCACGAGTAGTAAGGAGTTGTAAGGTTTGTTTAAAACGGGTTTCGAATCAAAGACTCGTTGAGGGCAAAATGGGTCCATTTTTGTAAAAACAACCAAAACTGATTCTAAAACACCCGATTTAGGAATACGTACCTCAACAAAAATTTTATTATAACCCGTAAGTGTCAGGATGGTAATGTAAAATGAGAAGTTTAGTAGAGTTACGTGATTTATGAAAAACTCATTAAGGATAAAATCGTTATTTTTATATAACGACTAAAACAGAGCTCAAACACTTCGATTTAGTGAAATGTGCTTAGATGAAAAATGTTTTATATCATCTTAATAATGAAACCGTTAAGTAAAACATGAAATTTGATTAAGGAACATTTATGTTAAGTAATGAAGAAATGATTCGAGAAGTTATGAGGCTAAATAAAAGGAATGAAGGGTTAACATTTATGACAACTGAGAATTTTTAGTGCATTTTAAATATAATAATTAAGGATTATATTAAGTAAATTATGAATAAATTTTGTAACCTAAATTTTATACTTGAAGATTTGTTAAATATTTTAAGAGTATAAAGAATATCACAAGGATTATTGTCTAACTCTGATTTTATGATAAATTCCATGAAAGTGAAAATGAGATTTTTAAGGTTAAAAATCATGCCATATTGTTAAATAAGGAAGGAATAATATGAAAAATAAGCTAGAAAGCTTGATGATTGTAGAATGTGTTACAACAGACTTAGAGACAAAAATATAGTTTAAGGAAAATACTGCATAGAAATATAAAAATTATAAAGTAATAAATAATACAATACAAAATTATACTGATAAAGTTAAACAGTATAGAAGTTATATTGATAAAGTTAATTATATTGCCTAAAGTTATGGAGTACTTTATGCAATATGGAAATTACACTGCATAAAGTAATGCAACATAAAAATTAGACTGTGTATATAGGAATTTTATTGTGTGGATGATGTGAAAGCTTCTAGACCATGAAAAACAATATAGGAAATAATACTGACAGTATGAAAAATATACCGGTAGTGTAGTAAAAACACAATGCAGTATTAATTTAGACTATTAAATAAATGACGTAAGGCCCATTTTGTGACGCTACAAAGGAGGAAAAATTGCCACATCTCCCCTAATGAAACCAGTTTTGGACAAGTGGAAGTAACAAATTTTTATTTGCAATTAAATCCCTAGAATTAGTTCTATAAATACCTAAAGGTATTTTGGATTTTCATGAAATTTCTCCCATTCTCCTCCATGCAAAGTTGATAGCCCTCATCCCATTTTCCCTCAAAATTTTTGTTTATTTTAAGCCTCCAAATCTTGTTTTGAAGCAAAGTCAAGAGGTCTAAAGGAAGACTAAGAAGTTTAAAGATAAAACTCAAAACTTTACCTATTACGATCTACGATTCTTGTACAAGTTTTGAGATAATTTTTATGGGATGTCTTATGCATTGTTGTCAAGGGTTTTCAAAAGTTTTTAATGCCAAAGATGAGGACAAACACTTGGGAAATGACTAAGTAAAATCTTATCTCTTGAAACTATGTTAAAGTTTATGTTTTTACTATGCATACTAAATGTTTGATGTACATTATGGACTATGACATGTAACAAAAATACTATGACATATTTAGCTTGTGTGTTATGTTGATGATGATGAGATTGAAAGATTGAAAAAACAAAAGTTTTAGGCAAAAATGACAAAGTATGACAAACTTTGTTATAAGCACAAAACTAAGCACTTTAAGTGTTTGATAAAAAGATTTTAAGCATGGCATCTAAAAACATTGTCATGACATGATTATTTGAGTATTGAGTAGTTAAAGATATGTTTAAAAGGGTTAAAATGAGATTAAACCTAGAAAAATAAGTTAAGAAAGTTAAGATGCAAAAAGGGTGTTAATGTTTCAACATGAGATTTATTGAAAATGCCAATCTGGACAACTTTTTTGAAGAAATCCCATTCAAATTTCAATCAAAGCAAGCCGAAAAACATTGATTTCAATTCTGGATCTTAAAAACTTCATTAAGTTGAATATTTTTCAAAAAATTTAAAACATAAAAATTATAAATCTTGTCAAAATGGTTAGAAATCATTACGGTTCGTAAAAATTCTATACCGATTTTAAGATACGAATTTTACAAAATTTTAAACATAAAATTTTGTAAAAAGAAAAACGTTATGAAATGGTTTGAAATCGACCAAAGATCTTTTATAAGTTTTAAATCCTTACAAACAAACTGAACGTTTTGGCATAAGACAATTATTTTTTGTTCTGGGGGCAAAAATGTCAAGATTTTTATGTTTCAGCCCAAAATCGTAAAACCATATGAAATGAGAATTTTTGCTAAGTAATGTTGATTTTCTACACTTCTATGAGCATTTAGTAACCGTAGATGATAATTTTTGAAGGATTTAAAACTTTTATCAAATAAAGAACAAGAAAAAAGGATAAGGGCATATTCGTCAAGATCTTCCTACTATAGGCCAAAACCATGAAGTTTTGATAAAATGGATTTTTATGAAAAGGAAGCCAATGTTTGATATTTGTAATGTTATGAGTAACAAAGAAATATAAGTTTTGTTTTAAAACAAATTCCGAAAGTTTTCAAAGACCTGTCAAGGGCAAACATGTTATTTTTGTAAAACGACTAAAACGGACCCCGAAATGCCCAAATTAGAAAAACATCCCCTAACATGAATTTTTCCATTAGTCATGAGTAATGACATGGTGAAGAAAAATGATAAGTGGGTAAAGCTACGAGATTTACGAAAACCCGTTAAAGGTGAAATAGTCATTTTTATAGAACGGGTAAAATGGATCCCGAGCACTCTAAGTTAACAAAACACCCTTAGTCAAAAAATATTCCAAAACATGTTAAGTAACAAAACCATCAAGTAAGCCTAGAAATATAGTTAAGGAATGTTCAAGTTAAGTAATGGATAAGTAAACCAAGAAGAAATAAGGTTAAATGAAAAGAATGAACGTGTAACGTTTAAGTTATATTATCGATCAAGTAGGTTGGTAATAAGAAAAGTAAGTTGATAATTAGGTGTCATTTGAACAGGATGCAAACCCAGCTAATAGAAAGAAAGGGAGTAAAATAAGAACGCCAAAGCTATAAGCACGTTAGTTTTAAAACTCATCTATGACATGAAAATGATTTTCAAATACTATATATACATGTTTGAAATATGTTTTAATATGATGGTATATGTTATGTTTAATGTTTAAGTATTAAGTTATGGCATATGATATGTTAGCATTTGATATCCTCACTAAAGTTTACAAGAAGGTAAGTCAAAGATGATAATTAAAGTATTGTACTAGCTTCCTAGATGTGAGGTTTATAAGTTACGTTAAAGTTATAATCTCGTTGTTCGATGGTCTTAAGTATTCTGTAAAAGAAGCATTATATTTATGATCTTATAATTGATGATGTTGATACGAACACTTGAGCTCACAAGTTCAAGTAAGATAAGAATGATGATAACAAGTTTAAGTAAGCTAAAAAATAATATTAAAAAGTTCAAAATTGAAAGAACATAATTGACATAATTGGAATCATGAATTGTGATATTGCTAGCATTCCTTTTAAGTAGTGTTCTTATGAGGAACGTTTTACGAAATTATTTTACAAGAAATGTTTATAAAAACATTTTATGAAAAATGTATATTAACATTGTTATAAGTAAGACGTTTTAAGAGAAAAGTTTTATAAAAAAAGGTTTAATAATGAATGTTTATATTTAAGAAATTATTTTTGAACCATCTAAACGAAAACTTGTCACAAGTTTTTTCATGGTATAGGTAGTCTTATGGAAGACCGGTATGACTACTTGAGGAGCTCGATGTTACGGTTGATAGATAAAAAGGTTGAGTATAGATGTCACAATAGAAAGCCTTCCATTATATTAAGAAAAAGTTTTAAATGTTTGAAAAATTATTTTAAAAGTTTCAAGAAAGTACATGTTTAAAGAAATGTCTTATAAGAAAGCGAGCTAATATTTTCAAAGATTTATCTTATGAAAGATTTTAAATGACCGCAAAATTATGTTTGAAACTCATGTTTTAAATTTTTATTGTAACGAAAGTTGTAATAGTTTTAAGTATATTTTAAAGTATGTTATAGTAAAAAAAATGTACTCAGTATTTTTTTACTAAAAAGTAAGATTAATAAAAATGATGTTTAAGCAAGTTAAGTGACGGTCAGAAGAGGCACGTTTAAGTTCTGTTATTTATGAAGCAAGTTAGTAATAATAAATGTTAGCTAATAGTCGAGATTGTTTGAACAGGATACAGAAGCTGACTAATAAAAAAAAGGATACACTAAGAATGCTAGAGTGATGCTTAAGTAAGTTTTAAACCTCACCTGTAGGATGAAGAAAATGAATTTTAAATGCTTTATAAATGTTTAAAATGTGTTGCATTTGTTATGTATAAAGTTTTAAAGATCAAGTCATGATTTGCATTATAATTGCAACTGTTACGTTTGATGTTTTAGACATTAACCTATGTTATGCAAAATGTTCACCAAGATTACAAAATTAGTAATCTAGACCCACAAGTAAAGATAAAAAAATATCGTACTAATCTCTCGATCTAAGGGAAGATTCACGTTAAGTTATGTTACGACTCGATTTTTGATAGTCTTGTGCTTTTGGTACATTCATTAGGCCTATAGTTCAAGTAAGATAAGAATGACAATAAGAGGTTCATAAATAAAGTCCATAATTGAGCACAAATAGAATGATGTATTATGATATTGCTTCCATTCCTTTTAAGAAATGATTTTATAAGAAATGTTTTTTGTGAAATATTTACGAGTAAAACTTATGAATGATGTTTTATGAAAGAAGTTTTACTAGAAAGATGTCTAAGAGAAAAGTTTTATGAAACTATTTTAATGTTTTGTGAGATTATATTTAAACTTATTAAGCGAAAGTTCATTATAAGTTCCTTTATATTGTAAGTAGTCTTACAGGAGACCAGTACAATTGGTTGAAGAGCTCAATGTCGCGGTGAGACAAAGGTGAAGGTTGGTATGAATACTACTACAATAAGTTTTTACCATTTAAAGACAAAGTTTTCCACTATTTGAAATAGTGTTTTAAAAGTTTTAAGAGAGTAAATATTTGAGAAAATGTTTTATAAGAAATGTTTTACAAAAAACGTTTTTAAAAGATATATTTTACAAAATGTTTTGAATAATTATAAAGTTAAGTTTTAAGTTATGTTTTAGTTTAAGTTGCCATAGAAGTTAGAATAGATTAAGTATGTTGAAAAAATTATTAATTATTTTGCTTACTAGTAAGTAAAATCAAGTTTAAAAAAGTTAAACAACGGCCCAAAAAAGTAGGTCATTGCATATATAAATAAATCTTAGCATGTCTTATTCATATAAATAGACAAAGGAAGTGGTTAGTTTCCCAAAATTAATGTTGAACTACGACCAGGCCCCATCACCTCAACTTCCCAGCACCGCAGCACCGGCTCCTATTCTTGTTGTAGAAATTCCTCGACCTTGCATCACAGCATCAAAGTTCCAACGTCATAGCATTGAGCTCTCTGCCTCAAGCATCGGAAACTTGCCTGTTGTTGTGCTGCGACGCTGGCTTTTTCAAGATCTCTGTAATCCTCTACATAGGGTGAAAAATCATAAGAGCATTAAATCAGGCTCTACACTTCCTAACATAAATGCCAGCGAAAGAAACACTTATTGGCACCACATGTCGTTTATAGAATAAAACTTACATTTCTTCCATATAAGAAGATATTTAAAACCTCCTAAAAGAAAGATATTTAAAACAACACATTGTTTCCTCCAAAGAAAAAAAAAAGAGAAAAAAAAGGATGACTAGAAAACTGCTATTGACATACTGGTTTCTAAATAAATGACAACATAACCGTATAAAACCGACATGTCGATTTAAGTAATAAACGACAACATGCAGATTTTAGTTCCTGCTGGCATAAGCTCTTGGATAAAATTTGACAGCTTGGTTTTTCAAGTAAACGGTAGCTCACGAGTCCCATTACATTGAAATGACATCACGTGTATTTATTATTATTTTTCTTTTCAGTGAATTGTACAGAGCGTTTAAAAACCAAATTATAACTTAAACACTATAGCATATGAGAGTTTTACACTGTAGCAATTTTTTGCTTTTTACTATAGCTGTTAAAACTTATTAGTTCTAACTAGATTGCCAAACATAGCCTTCAACAATGAAAGACATTTCGTTTCGATGCGTGAGTGACAACAAACACTAAAGAAACCAGTACATCTCTTTTGTTGCTCAAACAACAACAAAGTCTAAAGTTTAGACTCCAAACACCACACCGTGTGTTTGTTGTATGGAGAATTAAAAAAAAAAGAATGGATGAGACAATAAAAAATTGTTTTGAAATGATAGATGCAAAGGGGTGGTTCATTGTGAAAAAGAATCATGTATTTTGCTTAAATTCATACACGACAAACAGCATATTCGTTGAGCAACAACATATCAGGACAGGAAAATATCAGTTAACATTATGTTTTCTTGGGGTATTTTTATCCTTGCGGGGGTTTTTTTTTTGTTTTTTTTTGTTTTTTTTTGGTTTTTTGTTTTTTTAAATAGTTGTGCACTTTTATGTTGAATATAAATATATTTTTCAAACTGCTTGCTTAGATTTTTTTCCCCAACATAATTAAATTTACTCAAAATCTCGATTACACGGCATCTATGAATTTATGATATCTTTATAAGATTCACAAGCTAGGTGTAACGCAAATTAGTTATCACTCTCACATATGCCCCTTTAATTACCACTCATTAGTCATTACATCTATACCAAAGCATACTAGTACGGTGTTTAGAACATATGTTTCCATTCATCAATTACACCTGTGAACATTATAAAGATTTTAGCAGCTATAGTAAAAACAAAAAAAATTACTATAGTGTAAAGCTCTTATATGCTGTTAAAACGTATGTTTTAACTAATTCTCTAAACTAAAAGTTATTATTAACCCACAAACTTGGCAATTTCACAAATAATTTTTCACTTAGCTAATATTGGTTGCGGCTGCTATAGGTTAATTTTCTTAGGAAAATAATTTAGTGACCAGCATGGAACCACTCTTAAGTATGGACGGCTACCCCATTTAAACTTTTTTTTTTAATTTTAATTTTGTATATAAAATTTATGTTTCCCTTCTCTCCCCTCCTTAAAGTTGTACTTCGTTATCTTAAAATTCTATATTTCTTTACGTACTCTATCTTATTGGTTCAATCCCGTCGTTACCTTCGCTAGTAAATTTTTTTGGCTCCATCCCTGCAACTCCATCCCTGCTGGTGGTTGTTGCCTGTTTATATTTAGTTTTCGAAGGCATTGTTAAACTCTTAATACATATTTTCACTGGTAATTAAAAAAAATTCAAACACACGCACAACATGTAGAAGAAAACTCATGAATATCATCGGCAGTTTCTCTCACAAGATTGCGAAGTTTGAACTAAAGCAGGACCAGAACACATGAACTGCGGAACAATAATAATGGAACATGTTGGTCATCTATATATGGTCGTTGTAAATAGTGATCAATCTAGCAAACGGGAACAAAGGGGGTAAGAGAGAGGGAACAAGAGGGTGATAAAGAAATGGCGTTTGCCTCTACTTTTGTAGCAAATTGGATGACAACCCTAAAGTTCAAAGAATATAAGGCCAAAATATACAAAGGGGCATGTTTCGGCCAAGAAAAAAGAGCACAATCATGAATTACTTGGACCCATCACCCCCTGTATTAACGGAGACCTTTCCCTTTCCTTAGAAGCATGTGTGTATATATAACACAAAACACTTGGTCTATGAGAATCTATGTTTACTATATATGTATGATGTAACTAGTTATATATATATATATATATATATATACACGACTAGTTATATATATATGTATGTTTTTTATTACTTCCCTTGCGGTCTGGTTTTCATAGGTTTGAAGACGTCATTTTGTATATGAAAAAGAAAAAACAAAACAAAACAAAACAAAAACTTGCCTTCATTTATCAATTTAAATCTACTTTTAGTTTGACGGAATAGAAAATGAATAGGAACAGGAATAGTAATATAATAAAATAAAAAAAAGATTGAATTGAATAAGTTATTTGCGTTCTATTGTTTGATTAGACATTGGAATTATAATATTAGAATCACAATTTATTATATTTGACTAGTCATTAAAATAGAACGAAATAGTAAATGTTTTGGCGTAAATATCTCTTCTATTTAATTATTAGTGGAATAATAATTAGAGTAATTTTCAAAATTTGAGAGGGACTATTAATGTAGAGAGAATTATAAATAATATTAGTTGTACAATAGAATGATCATTCAACTAGTTTACTTTTAGAATTGTTATTCAACTACTTTGGTAGAGTAACAATTTTATTGGAATGTCTATATAACTATTTTTCCAACCAAACGAAAGAATGACTAGGTATTAGCAATTGTCGTTCCATTCCAATGGTCATTATGTCAAACCATACACACCTAAACGTAGTGCTAAATGTTGTCGTTGTTGTTGTTTCCTTCTAAAGAGTAAAATGTTTAAAGCTACCGAAGTTTATTTCAATAAGTGTATTTTCCGATATGTGGTCATACATTGATTTTTAAACGTCTAAAGACGGCCGCTTTAACCAGAATTTCTTCTCAACACTTGAATACAAGCGGAGGTAATACAAAAACTTGCTTCCTCAATATGTATATATACACACACACATATATACAATAAACTAAGTTTACTAATTTTTTTTTTTAAATTTGAGACGGAGAGATTTGAACTCTTCACCTTCTGGTGGAATACTTAGGTGTGAAATTATGGTTAGACTATCCTTACAACTACATAAATTGACTAAGTTTATCAATAACCTAAACTTTTATATTATTATGGGATAAATTGAAGTGGATGGCCATTTTAATAGCTTACTTTAAGTAAATTAAAATGGCTTTGCAAAAATTGTTAATTGATTATTCATAAATTAGCGATTGATCTTGATACATTATTGATCAATTGCTACCAATGTATATCTAAATTAATCAATTTTCACTCACATAAATTATTAAAACATTTTTTAAAAATATTTAATTTAGCATCAATCCGACATTTTTTAGTCAATAAATAGGCTAGAAATTAGAATATAGTTATTTTTCCACTTTACATATATGTACAACTATTTGCCAGCTAGTAGTTTTAGCCTTCTCTATAGAAAAAAGAACCATACACAAAAAGAAAATATTCTTGTTCAGTGGACGCTGATCACTAAATACATTGTGGAAAATTAATTAAATATTGTTATTAATAATATTTTTGTGGACTTAAATTTAGGGGGGAAAAGTATGGTTTGTTTGATAATGATTTAACTTGAGGCCAGCAATTCAACAACGAGAAAGAAAATGTATTAAAAAAGAAAGAAAGAAAGAAAGAAAGAAAGAAAAGAGGAACGTCTTAAAAAGAAAGAGATTTGTGACTTTGTGTATATATGATCTTCTCCTTTATGAAAAATAAATGCGAGAGATCACTTAATTATAGTCTAAAAGAATAAATTTATAAGGATGTCTTCTTCTTTCAAGGGGAAAAGGAAAGAAAGAAAGAAACATAAAGGGTGCTAAAATTTCACCAATAAGAAGGTTTTTTATTTTTTTATTAATTTTTTTAAAAGAAAAGACTAGAACATATATATATATTCAATATCCAGGGAAGTATCTCTTATCGACAACAATCACATTATAGCAATGCTTGCCAGATTTATCCTAAAACAATGAAAAGTTGAGAAAAAAAAATAGCTGTTGGTTTTCTGAGTACCTGAACTGCTAAACAATTAAGTTCTTGTACATATCAAAAGGTAAATTTAGAATATAAACAACACCATCAATATCAACATAACACTAATATTGAAATTACAGTAGTCTCTTAACTGATACAATTTATAAACACATATATATAAGGTATTTAAACATGATTTATATATATCATATATACTCCTTTTCCATTTCAAAATATTTTCACCACCTTCAATCCAAATGGAGCTAAACCTATATCATTTATTTTACATAACAGAGAATATAACAAAATTATATATATATATATATATATATATATATTATATGACTGAAGCAGAAGCAAAATCGGCGATTCTTCTCATGAGCTTTACCTGGGTGGCAAGGCACTTTATGTAATGGGCAGTCTCATCCAACAAGTTACACATGTCCATGTCTTCACCACCAGGCACAAGCTTCCGAAGCTCATTAGCTTTCCAATTGACAATACCATTATTATTAGTAATCTCCTCATTATTATCCTTTTCTGATGAATATCTCTCCTTCTCACAACCAGCTTCCAAATTATAATTCTTCTTCTTCATGGTAAAAGTACTAGTTTTTCTTAGAGAAAAATTTTTGTAATATTTTTTACCAAAATTAATGTTGTTCCTTTGTTGTTGTCGGATTCTGTGAAGCAAAGCTCGGCTCCAAGCTCTCCTTAGCCCAACGGCAGAAGCCATGGATGCATCGGCAGCGGACTTGACCTTGAGATACCGCTTGCAAATCTCTGTTGGAGAAGTACTATAAAGTACGGAAGTGGGTTTTTGCCTGTTTATTCTCTGTAGGGCTCGAACAAAACCTTGGACGAATCTGTACTTGTAACTGGTTGAAAAGCTTAGAGACAAACGCTGGTGCTTCATTTGAGTTATTTAGGGTTTTCTTCAGGTGGGTTTTTGTTTTGTGAGAGAGAGGGAGAGAGAGAGAGAGATTTTCTTCTGACACACCAAGCTTATAAGGGGTGTACTTATCTGGTGATTTCTGATCTCTCAAGGCTCACAAGGACAAAAGGAGAGAGAGAATCCAGTTCTGACACAATTATGTGCTTATCTATAGAGAGAGAGAGAGAGAGGGAGAGATTGAAAATGGAGGGTTGTAAAGAAGGTGGTATAATATAGTATAAGAATTTGTTAAAATGAAGTGGGGATATTATTTGGGTTTTAATTAATAAATAATGAGGTGAAAAGAAAAAGTGGGTTGGGGATGTCCGTTGTGGGGCCAACAACCATATGAGCGCACATGGTTCCATTGCCCACTTGGATAGTTCGTGGGGCCCTTTTTATCCCTTTGCTTTGTTCTTTTTTTGGGTTTAGATGAGGTCTTTCCTAGTAACAAATGATATTTTTAGTTGTTGATCTGTGCAACGTATTCCATCAAGTTTTTTGTATTCTTCGTTGGGTGACCAAAATTGTGGGGCCCGGCTGCAAAGGATGGTATTGGTAACACCGATCTGTCATTGATGGCCGGGTCACCGAGCTTAGCTTGATCGTGAGGTATCAATTAATTAATTCATTATATTTTTAACGAAAAATCAGACTTTCCAAGAATCTGAACTTACAAGTTATTTGTTAAATAAAGGGGTGCTATACCCTTTTAAGTTTATGGTTATTAATTTTTCAACTCTTTTTTCCCTTAAAAAGCACTACAATCTATCTATAATTTAATTTTGTATCCTTAATTCTTAACCATCTTATGACATCCAATAGTGTCTTTTTTTTTTTTTTTTAAACTTAAAAGTAGAGAGATTCAAACTCTACACCTTACTTAATTATTGTCAAACTATGTTTGCAACAACGATTATCTTTGTATCCAAACGATACGAGTTTTAAGTTTTTTGTCCTTTAATATATCGCGATATTAAAGAAAGTAATTACAAGCAATGGAAGTGGTTACTTCGGACAAATAAAAGTCTCAGAAATCTCATGTATTATCCTGACATATTGTACCTAGATCTTGACAACATTCTACTGAACAACTATAGAGCTTCAGGGATTTATTCATTTGTGATGAGTGATCACTGCCCTAATATACACTCTCTCTCTTTCTCTCCTGGAAAGATGGTTCTAGGTTTATGCCCAATATTGGACAAACCTGCCATAAGTTAGGTGTTAATTATTTCAACTGAAAGAATAAATTGTGTTGATCAGCCTAATAAAATTGAGCAACTCAATTACCCAAACAAAATTCAGAGAAACGAAATTTGAAGTAGAAATCAGCATTATTGAGGAGCATCCGGTACTAGATAAGTTTCAATCTTACAATCCGTCAAGTGAAATTACCATCTTTGTCATACTTCACTACAACTCCAAAAGGAATTTCCTAAATGACAAGTTAAAGTAATGGATAAATTTTCCAAGGACCACAACCAAGTGGCATTAATTGACGTGACAACGTGCTTTGATCCGGCCGGACTTTCAGCTGCTTATTTCTCATCATGAAGCTTGCCAAACCACGAGTAATTCGCACCTTTTAATAAAATTCCTGGTCTTGACCAATTTATGTAAATCTCACTTCGCGTTAGTCACATATATTGTTTTCACCTCTCATATTCAAAAGATAACGATCATTTGGTTGCATGTGGCGTGCTCTTCCTTGTTACAATTTCATATCATAATCATCGAGTTTGTTGTTTTTGTTGTTGCCTATGACTTTGTTGAAAAGAAGATTCAAAGAAAAACGATTAATATATGGTTATTATAAGGGAGAATTATAATCAGAACTGACGAATATTAGACGCCGCCGGAAGGTAGTATTCCATTTTCCACCAGCCTGGAGAGGATCTAGGGTTTGGTTGGCCAAACACCCCCAGTGGGGGCTATAGCAGCGGGTCCACGCTATATATTAGAGGTTGCCATTAAGAATACAAAAGAAATACCAATTAGTTTCTATATATATATATATATTATATATATGAATCCAACTAAAATGGCAAACCCAATAGGAGAAAAATATAGTAAGCAACAATCCTACACAAAGGTAAACAAAAACAACTGAAAATAAACATCGGTTTCATTTATTCATTTTGAAATCTTTATGCTCTTGAATACGAGAATTGTAAGGGTTCTTCTTTTGCAGATTCAGGGATCATGTATTTACGCAAATTATTGAGTTTCGTCAATTTATCATAAGACCTTAAAAACCATTAAATCCACTTCTTTCTAAGTGTATGATTATCGATTTTCTCTTCTGACTGGACGTTCTTCTAACATGGAACCTCTTCAATATCTCTAGTCCCAGGCATATTGTTCTTCTTTTGCTTATCATTACGTTGTTTTCTTGATTTAACGGGTGTGAATATGTTCCTTTTACTCCTCAACCTGATCCATCCAAGAAAGTCTAGCGATTACATTGGCTTCCTTGATTCTCAAACAAAAAAAAAAAAAAAAAAGAAGCTTGATTGAAATGTTACCTGATTGAACTTATGGCCCAACCTAAGGGCTCTGATATCTTTGAGAATTCTCCTCCTCTAATTGATTTATTTTTAAGTACATATTCACAAATTTTTCTTTCATCTTCTTTTAATTTTTAGTTATCTCCTTCTTATAGGTGGCCCAAGTTTGTAGCGTGAGCCATGGTCTTTTATTGAGTTTCACCAAGAATTGAGGATACGTGCAATAGGAAAATGTAGAGAAATGCCTCTCGAGTGAGAGTATTCAAATTTTTGTTCTTTCTTAACATTGCCACACATTTTTGTCTTCTCTTTTTCTTTTTAAACATAACTTACTACAGGTAAAATCTTAAAGACTAATAGCACAAAATTAAAGAAGTTAAAGAGTGGTAGATACTCTAATTTTTCTCACAACTATATTTGTACATCACTTAAAAATGCCAGCATGATAATTGATACATAGATCGTTTAATTGGATTAAACGTTTTAGATTTTCAATGCAAATCTAGTGGGTAGAATTTCTAGTTTCGAATAATTATAAAAATTGCATTAATGCAAAGCCAGGATTTAAATAGAAAATTTTGATGACGTTATTACTCATATGAAAAAGACCTTAAATAATTTTAAAATAAAAAAGTGTTATTAGTGCATGCCAAAACTGCAAACCAGGTTGGAGTTTTCTTTTACTAATTAGAGTGTGTAATTAAATTGCAAAACAACATGGGTGGGCCCTAAGCTTGACTATATATGATGACAGACACCAAGCTTTAGAATTAAGGCTCTTTAACTAACTAATAACAAAGGATTAGTTAATATTCAAATATATAAGCTGGATCAAGCTGTACAAACTATACAAAACTTTAATCTTTGGACCACTCAAATGAATTCTAATAGCTTCTCTTTTGTCATCCTTTCTTGAGACATCGAACAATTTACTCAAATTAATTCAATAAACAACCATTACTACGCATTGTGGTACCTTTCTTCCTTATCAATTGATCTCTCCACTCTTCCTCTACTTTGGTGGGCGTGATGTCTCTATTAGTAATTTAATTATGAAAGACGTATCTGTCTAGCTTTTTGATCTAAAAATTCTATGCCATATACACACAGACATATATATGTATTTTTTTAGGGGATGTATATAAGTATTTATGTATGGAAGAACAGTAAATTTTTTTGCTCTTTCTTCAATCAGAAGCTAGTTTCTAATTTCCTTCAATCATCCTTTCTAATCAATTTTAATTATATTTTCTAGTCAGATAAATAGGATCGAGTACTAATTTAATTAATTTCTTAAAATACTCCAGATCATTAATGGTTCATTTGGTGTGCAGATCCAAAATGGAGTGATTTAGAACTTTATAGTTTGAATTGTGGGTTCTAAACTGTATGGTTTAAACGATGATTTTAAACTGGCATTTAGAACGTTAAGGTTTAAAACAAGAATAAAACATCACATCAAGTTTAAAACGAGAAATGGTGTTTAGAAAACAATAGTTTATGAAAGAAAAACAAAAATGAGAATGGTTTTTACTATAGAAAATGGTTCAAACCATATGAACTTGAGGGGACAAAATTTAAATTTTGGAGCTTTAGGTCATTTTAAAACCATATACTCCACCAACCGCCAGTTAAAACGCCTTTAGGGTTTAAACTTCCTTAAATCATTTTGAACCTACATACTAAATGACCTATAAATTTTTTTAGAATTGTGATATATGAACTTAAACAGTATCAACTTTGAGGTAGACGTTGTGGCAGAGCCACATACTGTTGCCTCCAGTCAACTTTTAAAGTTTTAATTTTTTATCCTAATTTTTAAAAAAAATTTAATTGTACCCTTGTTTTACCAAAAAAATTATAGTTGTTCTCCACTAAAATTTGAAATTTATATTATTGTGCCTTCATAATCAAAACATGTAACGATGCCTATATGAGTAAAATCTATTAATACTTTTTAGCATAATGCCTCACTGACAAAAAAGTAAAGCTTTGCCACTTTGTAGGCGTAGATTTATTGCTAGGCTTAGTCTGTAATAAAATTAACTAATGAAATTTTATATGCTTAATTTTAAGAAATGACATGACAAATTTCATTCTCGCTGTCTATCTATGTGTAGTTTAAATGGAGCGAGTATTGTAATTGGCTTAATTGAGAAGTGAAACTCTAAAATTTTGGAACTCTTCTTCGGCAAAAATAACAACAACAATGAAAAATGCGTCAGCAAAAGGGTCAGGAAAAGTGGGAGAGCCCTGTTAGGTTTTCACTGTAAAAAGGGTCTCGCGAGGAAGTACGCCACTCGGGTCTAAAGCCTCCGCCGATTCTCGGCTGGCTGTCGGAGCTTGGGCTCACGAGAAGGGGAGGCAGTGTAGAGTTCGAACAAGGAATAGAGAAGTACCAAGGTAGCAGAGACCTCCATTGCTTGACAGGGTAAGCTAGAAAAGAGACAGGCGGTCTACTGTGCGACAAGAACAAAGGTGGATCTTGCGGTTGGAAGGAGCGGCGACCAAGGGCAAGGTCGATCTGGGGAAAGCTATTCAGACATGGCCAGAGATGGAAGGAAGATTAACCTATGGGGAAAGAAGAGGCAGGCTGGAAGTGCCTGGGCTTCGGCTACGGTTGGAGAAGCAGGACAATGGTCGCCTGGGGACTATGCCGGTGGAGTTCCCCAGAGAAGGCGGGTTTGTCTCAGCGGTTGGGGGATCAGGTCGAAGGGGGTGGGTGGTGAAGGGAGGACCCTTTGCAGTCTAGACCAATCGAAGACCGTGTGGTGGGCAAAGGGGCAGGTGGATCGCCAGAGCTATGGTGTCACTACAAAAAAAACTACATTTAACGATATATTATTTATGACATGTAGTTTTTAAATGTCATTAAAAAGTACATGCAACAACATTTCCAACAAAGATGTCATTAACGACATCTATATAGATATCGTATTAAAGGTCTTATTTTAACGATAATAATTTAGTGTCGTTAAATTATTTAATGACAAAGAGGAGATGTCGTCAAAGTCTTGGAGATTCTACGATACCCCTTATAGATGGCATTGGTCAATATGTCATCTATAAGGGATGTCATAGAATCTCTAAGGCTTTGACGACATCTCCTACTTGTCGTTAAATAATTTAACGGCATTAAACTATTATCGTTAAAAGGAGACCTTTAATACGGCATCTATATAGATGTCATTAATTATTGTTTCAAATGTTATTAACGACATGTTTGTTAGAAATGTCGTTGTTTGTACTTTTTAACGACATTCAAAAACTACATGTTGTAAATAATTTCGTTAAATGTAGTTTTTCTTGTAGTGTGTTTTCTCCAAGTTTTGTTTGTTTATATTTTTGTACTATGTTGGTTTGGTTGTGTTGTATGAAATAAAAGAGGTAGTCTCTCCACCTCTAAGTTTAGTTTGGATTGTAGACCTACTGATTAGCACTAGGGTGTGTAGGCTTTATTGGCTAGTATGTCTTGTCTCTAGGCTAAAAATAAGTGTCCTCACTTGGGTGAAATTGGTTCCCGTCGATTGGTTTCGTCCATCGACTATTATGGAACTTGATGTTAAGCCGAAAATGTGCCTTATAATTAGTATTGACTAGGTTTCCCCTTTTGGGTCTCGTCAACATCGATTATTCGTATGCTATGATTGTAAACTGGTAAATTCAGTTAGTATTTGGGATCTTTGATCCCTATTGGGCAGCTATTTTAGATCTTCGTTTGTATTGTTCTTTTCTTGAATGAAGATTTAATTTCTCAAAAGAAAAAAATAATAACAATAACATAATCAATAAAGCTCTTTGACCTTGAAATGCAAATTATATGGGGCACTCAACACCTTAGTCCATAATAATTAGTTGTATTAATTACAAATTGTCCTAAAGTGATCACCACATAAAAAGTAGGAGATATTTATCTAGAAATCATCTGAATCCTAATATACTTATTTTAATTGTGTTTTAAAATTTTCATGGGTATTTGAAACGAATGCAAGTGTTTGCTTTGGACAAATTTGGATGACAAAACATATCATTATCAATGACAAGAATAAAGTGCATTTCAGTTTCAAATGATTTGAGCTTGGAAGCAACCTACTAACGATAACCACTATTGGTTGGTTCAGCTATTTATTTTATTACCGTCAGCTTGGAGGCATTAGAGCAAGGCCCTCATTTCCATCTTGGTATGATCATAGCTTCACTCATCCGTTGAAACTTGGGAATAACCATTAACATTTAGGTAAATCACCACACCACCTCTATCATACATACTACCATACATGACGTGAAAGTACATGGTTATAAACACACACCTAAAGCGCCTACTGGAATGTTTGGAAATATAGTAAGTACCATAAGTTAGAATCAAAATATTGTAGCATATGAGGGCTTCATGTTATATCGAACTGTTACCTTATATTGTAGTATGCATGTGAATGCTTTACCTTTTAGCTATTGGAACTTTCCAAGTGGGTTATCAAACAAAATATTCAACTACTCTCGAGGGAAAAACATCTACCTATAATAGATTTAGCAATACCAAATATGCAAGTGGACCCTATTTTTTATTTATTTGCATACTCTATAAGAAAAGTATTCTAAGTGTAAATTTTGCAAATATTGTAGCCTTGATGGGTGTTTTATTATAAATTATACGTGTTATTTTGAAGTTAATTTATTAGTAATAAGGTTGCATAGTTATGGTTCATTTACATAAACATTTAATTAAATTAAAGAAATAGTTTGATAAACACAAAATAAACATAGAGCAACGTAAGTGCACAGATATATATATATATATATATATATATATATAACCCTTTGTGGGTAATTTAAGGGATATTTACCTTTTTATAGCCTATCTTAGATTTATATATAAATTATACCTTTGATTTTTTTTATCCCATTGAATGTGTACCTTAGATTAGGTGTAATACACAAAGCTATAACTTACATTTGTCATAATTAATTTTGACCCTTAAAATTACTAAATTATCCTTAAATAAAAAAGAAAAAAATAAAACTCTCAAAAAATGATAAGAATATAAAAAAACATAAAAGCTTATTTTTAGTGTACTCTAGATATTTTTTAGGTCAAAACCCTTCGTTTAAAGTTGTTTTAAGCTTTTAAAGTGTTCTTATTTCTTTATTTGAGGATATATTAGAAATTTTTTGGTCAAAATTGAAAGTTGACTTAAAAAAAATATAAATTTATATATTAATTCTAATCTAAAGGTTAATAAGATTAAAATTTTGAAAGTATAATATTTGGATAAAAATTTTAAAACACGTGACATAAAAAGGTAAATAATCTACTATCTAGTGTAATTATAACCTTTGCGAGCCCACTTTATATATGTGTGTGTATATTTATAATATTTGCCATTACTTATTTCCGACCTCGTGCATATCAGTCCAATCATGACCCGTGTTATAATCTTCTAAACATTTTGTGTGGCTCTTAAGCTTTGCAACGAGTATCTTTAAAGAAAGAAAGCTACAAAGATATTTTGCATGCCATATGACCACCTTGGTCCAGGAGATGGCATATGCTGGAAGGAATTATTAAGATCAAAATTTTAACAGTTAAATACATACGCGCACATGCATATGTATATGAATGCTGCATATATAATTTTGTGCATATAAATATATGGATATATTAATTATTTTTTTATGAGTATTATTTAGTGACTTAACGATGTAGCACGTATATATTTCTTGCATTTTTTTGTCCTTTTTGGGTATGGTGTCACGCTTGAGTATAAGATTTAAAGAAATAAAATTAAATTTAATAGAGGAATATAGGATAATTTTGTTAATATTTTGAAGCAATATAACAAGAATTTTAAAGAACTAAGTACTTTTGAAAAAAAAAAAAAAGTTCCAAGGGAGCATATGCCTCCGGGCCTCACCTCCCTTGTGCCCCACGCCAAGAGAGTCATTCTCTTAAATTGAGCCCTTGTCCTATATGTTTTAAATGTCTAATTCCCACTTAATTAATTGATTTGATTTTGTTCTTGATGATGGGACTGTATTAAGAAGTTTATTACAGCTGTAATAATAGATCTTAGAATATTTAGTTACTCTTTCCCTTCGAAATAAAGTGACGAAAATAAGTGTTAATTAATGACGTAAATTAAAGTCTACATTAATATTGCCTTCCAACCAAAAATTTGACATAACACACTTTGCCATGGATCAATTTATTTAAGTGGTTTCTTAACATATATAGAACATGAAAAGAAAAAATAAAATTTGACACAGAGGAAGTTTCCATCCAAAAAAGAAAAACAAAAGGTTGGCATTGTAAAGTGCCAAACTACACAAGAGGGTGATGAGCTAGGTGTATTTATATCATGAAGCAATGATGTTGTCGTCTATTAATATCTAGACTTTCTTATGCAGTCTTAATTATTTCTCCTACCCTATACGTTCCTACCTCCTAAGCTTAATTAATTAATGATCATATGACCTGACAAGAATCTAACTGCGGTTTCCACTGTCGCTAGCCGAAGACATTGGTTAATTAACCCACAGGTAAAAAGAGTATTTAATTACAAAAGCCTTTGAAGCTTAGAAAGAATGCAATCCCAATGATAATGAGTGTATATATAGGAGAAAAGGAAATATTATCACCATTAATATTGAAGGAACCGGATTAAAAGCTTAAAAGCTATATAAACATTAGATACCCATTTGCCTTTAAAGAGAAAATAAAAATGAAATCAATGCCTATGTACTAGTTTTTGGTCTTAATTGTGGTTGCTTGTGACTAAGAGACTATAATTAAAATTTTTAGTCATGCTAATGCCTAAAGTAGCCTTCATTTTTAATTAAAGAGCGATTAACTATGTAATCCTTGTTTGACATACATTTCATTTCATTAAGTTGAGATAAAAATTATATAAGTTGAGATAAAAATTATATGGACTAAATGAGGAGAAATTATTTGACATAAACGCAGAAAGGGAAAAAAAAAACTCAAAACAAAAAATTATTACAAAAAACTCAAAAAAATAAATTATCACACTGCAACACTACATACATATTTATTTCTGGCAAAACCAAATTCTACAACTAGTACATGATCTCAGTATTGCTATGTCTTTCTTGCTTTTTTTCGTATAACCCATATGAACTTAAAAACAATTTTTTCCCACCCTTATTTTTGGAATCCATATATATATATATATATATATAT
>CAMOHE010045775.1:0-47440 GCA_946598075.1 Artocarpus hirsutus | reverse complement strand
TCTTAACATATATAGAACATGAAAAGAAAAAATAAAATTTGACACAGACGAAGTTTCCATCCAAAAAAGAAAAAACAAAAGGTTGGCATTGTAAAGTGCCAAACTACACAAGAGGGTGATGAGCTAGGTGTATTTATATCATGAAGCAATGATGTTGTCGCCTATTAATATCTAGACTTTCTTATGCAGTCTTAATTATTTCTCCTACCCTATACGTTCCTACTATTAATTTGGATTAAGCATACACTTGGAAGTTTTATACTATATGGACTTCTTTTTTATAGGGAATGCCTGTATTTGAATGTAAGATGTATTAAAAATAATAAAATATATACAACTGATGAATATTAAATTTGAATTGTCATCAATTTATTCGTAAATACAACTGCTATTACTAAGGCAATCTACATCTACCAATTAAAATATGACAATTTATAAACAGGTATACAAGTTGATATTAGAATTGGTGTCTCTAATATTTTCTTTATTAAACATGTTTAAATAAAAGATTTTTTTAATGCTCCAGTACCGTAGAATTTTCATGTACATATATTTTAGTTATTGTTTTGGCCACTAGCTTACGTCATATAAAAAAACATGGACGTATATCTCGATTTAAATCTCTCAAACGCCCCGACTAATTTTCACATATTTACCCTTGGAAAACTCCTTTGCTTATGAGACAAAGTAGAGGGATGTCAACATGTGATTCATAAGAGAGACAAGGGAAATCCCAGAAGAAGATAAATGATCAAATTAAGAAAAAAAATAGAGCATGCCAAATATATAAAGATCATAATTTTTTTTTTTTTGGTCTATATATAAGAGAATTAGGATTAAAATTATTCATCTTCTCCTGGTTATAAGGATCATAATTTAACACAAAACTAATTATATATCACTGAGATCAGAAAACGAACAGGAATAAGATTTTGGGAAGTCTAAAAATATAAATATAATGTATTTTTTTTTCTTTGTACATAGAGTTTGACATAGTCTAATTAGGCACATGTTCATTATATTGCTTTTCAAACATTTTGTTGTTACTCTCTCAAAGTCAATGGTTCGAGATGTTTGTAGATATAAGTTTGTTGGTTTGTATACTAAGTAGTAAACTTTTGTAGGTAAATGAATAAAAGTTGTATAAGAAACTAAGAGAGGCGCAACCAAATTCTATCATACAAGATAGAAAACAACTACAAGCTAGCTAGACAAAAGAAAATTGAAAGTGAAATTAAGCTTTTCCTTTTTTAATAAAAAAGAAATTTGACAAATCAATAAAATCCAAGATCCACGGGTGTTATATACATGCAAACGCAAAACTCCAAATATATACCCCACCACCAATTCAAATATTGGACTGTTATAAACCAAAAGAATTCCAAAATAAGTCTAACGCTAATTGAGCTTTTGATATTCAAAAAGAGCCCATATATTTGTCAAACATACATCCATATACATGTAAATAACAATTTAATTAACGGCTGATCCGTTCATAGAAAAATCATGATATTACTAAACAGAAGTGATGGCTTCTCTTTCTCAATTATCATTAATCAAACTTTTATTAACGTGATATAACTATTCAAATGAAAACGACTTGATATATGTAGAAACCAAGAACCCCAAATTCCTTTGGCATGATTTTGTCAAATTTTTATAACTAATAAATAATTGAACCCATTTAATTATTTTGTAATTCCTAAATTATCCTCCTAACAAATCATTTTCTCCTAAGCTTAATTAATTAATGATCATATGACCTGACAAGAATCTAACTGCGGTTTCCACTGTCGCTAGCCGAAGACATTGGTTAATTAACCCACAGGTAAAAAGAGTATTTAATTACAAAAGCCTTTGAAGCTTAGAAAGAATGCAATCCCAATGATAATGAGTGTATATATAGGAGAAAAGGAAATATTATCACCATTAATATTGAAGGAACCGGATTAAAAGCTTAAAAGCTATATAAACATTAGATACCCATTTGCCTTTAAAGAGAAAATAAAAATGAAATCAATGCCTATGTACTAGTTTTTGGTCTTAATTGTGGTTGCTTGTGACTAAGAGACTATAATTAAAATTTTTAGTCATGCTAATGCCTAAAGTAGCCTTCATTTTTAATTAAAGAGCGATTAACTATGTAATCCTTGTTTGACATACATTTCATTTCATTAAGTTGAGATAAAAATTATATAAGTTGAGATAAAAATTATATGGACTAAATGAGGAGAAATTATTTGACATAAACGCAGAAAGGGAAAAAAAAAACTCAAAACAAAAAATTATTACAAAAAACTCAAAAAAATAAATTATCACACTGCAACACTACATACATATTTATTTCTGGCAAAACCAAATTCTACAACTAGTACATGATCTCAGTATTGCTATGTCTTTCTTGCTTTTTTTCGTATAACCCATATGAACTTAAAAACAATTTTTTCCCACCCTTATTTTTGGAATCCATATATATATATATATATATATATATGTATGTGTGTGTATATATATATACATTCTATTATATATACATTTGTGTAGTGAGAAAAACAACAAGCACATCTCAAGTGGTAGATGAAATTTCGGCAATTCTTTTCATAACCTTTACCTGGGTTGTAAGACACCTTATATAGTGGGCAGTTTCGTCCAACAAGCTGCAAATATCCATGCTTTCGCCACCAGGCACCACCTTCCGAAGCTTCCTTTCTTGTCCAATATTTACAAAACCAAACTCTAATTTCCCTTTCCTCATCTTCTCTTTTCTACCCTTTTTCATGGTGACCTTTACCCGATTACCCTTACCGATTCTCTTAAAGAAGCCGGCGAAGCGACGGCGTTTTGAATTCCGGATCCTCCACAGCACAGCCTGACTCCAAACCCTACTGGGCCCCACGGCCGCAGCCATCGCTGCATCGGCAGCAATCTTAACTTGGCGACGCCGTTTCGCAATCTCTCTCGGGGAATTCGACCGCGATTTGGGCTGGCCATGCTTCCGTATTCTCGTCAGGGCTCGGAGGAACCCATTGACAAACCTGTGTTTGAGTGAAATAGGGTTCTGATGAGGAGGGTCCATGAGATCAGGCAAAAAAGATGAGAAGAATTAGGGTTTTTCGGGTGTAGGCAAGTACAATAACTATATAAAAACTGACTTTTTTTGGATCAAAGGACAAACCAATTCCGCTAAAAGATTTATAAGATTTTCTTAAGAGGGTTCAAATTTTCTAAAAATAATCACAAGGACAAATAGACAGGATTTACTTCACTTCTGACACTATTGTCTAAAAATACAAGAAAACCCAGAAAAAAGGTAGACATATATATATAAAGGATGAAGAAGAAAGATGTGATGAGAAGAAGGGAAAATATATTTTTGAGGAGGAACCAAACATCAAACATGTGAACAGAATATCAGGGAAGGGAAAGATTGGGAAAGGGAGGTGTAAGGAAGAAGGAGAGAGAGAGTTGGGGAATCAAAGACTCTTTTTAAACATACAAATACATATCTCTAAAGACCAAAAAAAATAAAACTGAATATTATATTATATTATGTTATATAAGAAATGTGTGTATGTATGTATATAATCGTTTTCAACATGGAGTTTTTTGAGGACTTGAAAAAGAGACGCTTTCGTGGGGCTGCAAAGGGCCAACCACCATATGAGCGCACATGGTTCCGTTACCCACTTATATTAATTGTGGGTCCCTCTTAATTTCCCCCTCTTGCCCTGTTACGCATCTTTCTCATTTTTCGCCACATTTGTATCTATGTATGACTCCGTTTCTTCTTCTTTTTTTTTACCTCATTTTTTCAAAAGGATTTTTGGTGTCATTCAATCAACACTCTTTTCATCATTTTAAAAGTTTCAAGACTCATCAATAAAACAAAAAAATATCTCAACTTTCACTCGTGTCACCCCATACCTAATATCATACATCAAATTGATCAAAAATAGATTCTAAAATAAAATTATAATGTATCAAATTCTAGACATATCTTAAAAATGAAAAGATAAAAAAAGACATCTTGTTATTATTTCAATTTTTTTTTTTAATTTGTTTATGCGTTTGTTAATCAAATCCTAGAGCGTCTTTTATTGGTCGAACGTCTCTACAAGTACTAGTACTGGTGGTGTGACCAGTGATGGCGGTGGACAGAAAGCTTGTTACGGCACTTTTATTGTGCGTGTTTGCTTGGAAATCACGTATTAATTACCTAAAAAAGTACATACTAGTGGGGAATGGAATATTATTCATAAATAAATGTTCATGTGATCTTTTAATCAAGGAAGAAAAAGGGATTTGAACTGATAACTCTACACGTAGAAAAAAACTCACATTGTTAAATACTAATTGAGCTTTTTTTTTTAAACTTGAGGAGATGGAATTTGAACTCTTCACCTTTAAATGTAGCAAAGTATAATTTTATGGTTAGCCATATCTTATTACGACCATTGATTGAGGTATTTTTAATTAGCAAAAAAGATTATGAGGGTGGTTGGGCAATAGAAATATTGGCTTACACACGTGTTTTTTTCAATTAGTTTTTGTGTGTGTTAATGGTGTTCAATATAGTCGCAAATTAATAGTGGAAAATGGCCAAAACGACTCAAATGCTTTTATGTTGTGGTTGTCAAATGTCATACCAGTTCACTAGCTAGCCTAAGCTAGTAATAAATCTTCTAATTCAGTTGTATGGTCTATTCTTGAAATAGCTACAGCAATTAGATGCCTTTTCGGCTGACATTGAATTGCCTTTTAATCATATAAAAGGATATCAGAATACACTTTAAACCCCAAGTCAGAAAAAATAGATAAAAAAACAATCCATAACAGGTAGATATTGATAGATCCCTAACTGTGGAAATGTTCACAACTAGGACCAAGTGATTGCCCTATAATTCGCAATAATATTTTTGACCTTTTCCATAGCTAGCTATTTCCATGCAAGTGGATATTGGCTGTAATACATATCTATTAAGAACTGAAAATTTTTATGTGATGTTATGGAGTCTAATTATTGCTTAACGAATTATTATCATGCCCAAAGAACTATACAAATAGACCAAATCGTTAAAGGAAGTTTGAGCATTTTGTATTTATAAATTTGATTGTCTTAATTTTTTTATTTATGAAGGAGGAACCAATTTTGGGATTATCAAAAAGGTCAAAGAAAACAAACAAAGTTGAGTAATGTGTGATTTTTTTCTTGCAAAATTCTTCTTCATCATAACAAATTTCTACAACAATTGAAAAACTCCATAAATTTGTATTCTTATTTACTCATTTTTCTTGTGCTATTTTATGTTTGTTTTCAACAATATAGATTAGGCGTCTTATTCTTTAACAACAATCTTCATATTCTAATTCAAAACAAGCCCTACAATATTATACGGATAGACTGATAATTAGTGTGTTGGAATGAGGTACAATTCTAATGTAGCGGAAAGATGGTTGTCCACAAGTATTTTTCTAGGGCAGAAAAAAAAATATAAACATAAAAATTTTCGAAATATTACTTGGCGATTCATTATACACAGAAAGATGAGAAACTCAAATTTGGAAGAATAACATAAATGAGCCCCAAGAGTGACATGCATATAGTACTAAATATTCGAAAAAAGAACTGCATACTAAATATTATCTTCACGTAACCAAACAAATCTTTGTAATGTCATGTTAGGATCCCATTTGAGGAAAAAAAAAAGCAAAAAACATATATATATATATATATATATATAGAGGCAAGAATTAAAATCTACATTTCCGCCCTCTTTTTTTTGTTTTTTTCGTATTTTCAAAGTACTGATATGAAAACAGAGATATCATATCTTTTATGCAGAATATCAAAAAATTTCTGTATAAATTTCCACATATATCGATATTTTTTATGGAAATATCTATTTTTATAGAAAAAACAATAGTGTAAAATGACAAAATATCCATAAATTTTATGGAAATTTTTGTGGAAAAATCAACAAAAAATTGACAAAATATCAAAATTTTATATATAATTTTTTTTAATTACTTTGAAATGTAAAATTTGAGTTATTTTTATTCTTTTTTTTATATAGTCTTTCTTTTCCATGCTATAAGTTCAATTTTTAACTTATTTTGTGTACTATGATATATGGTTCAAAATATGAACTCCAATCTTAGAGTCACTTGAAATCTCGATAGATCTCTAATTTCTTTCGATAGCAATCTCCAAAGCTTCTTTTGTATTATTTCTTCTTTCTCTATAACTTTACTAGTTTTATTCTTTTTCCTAGAAACTCTTGGAACCTCCTAAAGGCTCGTTTTATTATTGATATTTTCATATCTTGTATAAACTTTATAAACGTAAAGTAATTGTATAAGTTGACTTTTAACTAATTTATTTAATTTGAGATTGTATGATTATCATTTATCATTTTATGAATACTTTTTACCATTTATATTCATCACATATTTAGTAGTAATTTGGTTAAAAAGTTAATTTAGACTATGTATTATTAACATTTTTAGAATTTTTTGAAGTCTCATTTTAAAATAAAGTAGTTTAAAATGATTTTCTGTATTTTACGTTAATTTTTAACAATATCAATATTTCTATAAAATCTAAATGTTAATATCGATATTTTTATCATTGTATATACAGAGAATAGGAGAGAATTATATATGCACCGTGTAAATGTTTCTCCCTCCCATTCCTAGCTAACTACAATACCATACTCGTAAGCCAAAGATACTTTTTCATGAAAAAGTAACTGTTTTCCATTATGGACCGGATTATGTGGCTTGTATTAAGGAACGTGACAATTTGCGAACCTGAAATTCCTTCCACGACAACTTGCGCCAAAAGTTACATTAAATGGAGAATATCTTGGTCTCTTGCAATGATTTTGTTTTTTTTTTTTTGTTTAACATATAATATATATATATATATATATATATATATGAGTGTGTGTAATTTCTATATACAAACATATAAATAATGTTGAACTATTTATATCAGTATCTCAAAGATTAGAGGGCACAGAGAAGAAGACCAGTGATCAAAGCAGTAGGAAATGTTCGCGACTGTTCGAAGGTTGATTGAGCGCTAGCTTGTAGCCTTTTGGCAGACTAGAAGGTCGTTTAAAATTAAATGAAAAATTTTGATTGATTGAATATTGTAACTATTTTTGAAATAGTAACGAAGAAGATAGTAGAGTCCTGCAATATATAAGACACGCATTGACTTGGAATTTAGATTGTGCAAGAATATTGATAGTAGAGTTAGTAGACTATATATATATATATATATATATATATATATATCTATATATATATATATATATGCCTTCTTCGTTCTTTCTTTCTTTTCTATACCTTTTTCTTTATCATTGTTAAAATTTTTTTATGATCACTGTCAAAACATTCGAAAAGTCATGTGGTTTGTCGTTTGGGTTTCAAGAAAATTCTAAAAAAAATAACCAGACAAGACTAAAGTTCACTTTTTTTTGACTTTTTTTTTAAGATGTCTTTAAAAAAAAAAAAAAAAGACAAGACTAAAGAATTATAGTTGTAGAAAATATTTCTTTTTATTTTTTCCCCATATATTAATAGGTAATAGCTAGTGCAGTAACTTTAATAAAAATATTGACTAAAAAGCCACAATTATAAACTGAAAAAATAGACAAACATGCAAATCAAAACAGAAGCTTAAAAATGGTAATGGAACTAGAAGAGCAAAGTGGAGAAGAACTAACTAACATGGGTGGGCCAGGATTTGCCTGCAAGTTGACATACACCAAGTAATAAAGCTTGAGAGAGAATTAGACTCTTTAACCGACTAATAATTATTAGGCTTTATGCTTGAGATAATTAGCAGAATACCTCCACATGTTGTTGATTTATATATAATGACCCGTCTTAAATATCGTTAGGACCACTTAATTGCCTTTTGACTCAGCAATTTGTTGTCATCCATTCTGAGAGACACTCCTAGATGTTTCCTTCTCCTGCTTTACTCATTCATGCACATAATATAATTACATGTGTATATTCTGTTTGATATTCGAAATTACAGTCTCAAAGTTACTATTTGGTATATTGTAAAAGGTGATATTTTGTTAAATTATGGAGCCTAGTAGTTATTGTCCTGACGAATATCACATTATGAGAGAGTATATGAATCGACATTAGAAAATATGGGTGTCTATTTTTAGTCAAATAAGAGAGGTTAAAAAAAACACAGAGTTGTAAAATGTGAATTTTTTACACTTTTTTATAGTAGTAATTTTGTGTTAATTCTCATCACGAGATGAATAATTGTAAATTTTACGTGTTCTTATTTTTTCTCTTCTCACTGATTTTATTGCTTTCAAAACTATAGAACAAGGACGTGTAATTCTTAGTAACATGCACTACTTGGCTAAAAGCATGAACGAATTATCATAGTGTGATGTGTAGTATTTGATAATTTTTACTTTTTATTGATTCATGATCAATTATAATTGATTTATTTACTTTTTTATACCTTGTATTTTAAGTTTATTTAAACACTAAATCTTTGGTTTTTATCTCATCGAATATATACTTTCAAATTAGATTTAATATATAAATTTATACCTTCTTGTTATCAATCTTCAATTTTGATCTAAGAAATTTTCTAAAATACCCTTAAAATTGAAAATAAAAAAACTTTAATAACTTAAAAAACCTTTATGTTAAAGGTTTTGACTTAAAAAATTTATAGAATAACCCTCAAAATGAATGTTTTGTATGTTTTTGTTTATCTGAGGATACATATTTGATGAGATTAAAAACCAAAAATATAGTTTTAAATAAACCTAAAATAGATGGTATAAAGTAATAAATATTCCCTTTTGATTTATTAGGTAGACACATAAATATTGTAATAAAATATAGATACATTGGTTTGCGGATGATCAAACCTCTGTAGGATATAATAAGTTTAACTGAGAAACGCGTAAAGGGACAAACAAAGGACTAGAAGGATACAGAAGAATAGCATAATACATGTATGTATATATGTATATATACATATATATGTGTGTAGGTATGATGTCATCGGGAGGTAACAAGGCAATGTTGTGACCACAACTAGTCTCCATCATGATCTTGACGATGATCAGAAGGACCATCAATCAAAGTGGTTTATGGATGTTCTCTGGATTCTGATGATTTCATTTGAATATGATTGATTGGTTATTACTACTCTCTGTAAACGTTTTCGTTTTCTCCAGTGGACCTCAGGAAATGTCTTAGTATGGGCGATATCTTCATTAATACCATTATATAAGAGAGAGATAAAATGCAACAAAGCCCTGAAAAGAAGTCTCTAGTTACTACTCGCTTGGAGTTTGCTCATGTGGCTCCCAAATCAAACGGCTGCAAGAAGATCATCGCTGCTAGTTATAAGTTGAATTTGCATTGAATTCATACCAGTGACATCCAACCAATCATTATACATGATGAGAAGAATTGAATATGGCTGAACTAGGCTTCTGGCTTTTTTTTTTTTTAGATTTCTATAGGCACAGAAAAAATAACCTATTAGTAGCTATATGCATTCAATCGTCAAATTTACATTAAAAAAAAAGAAAAAAGTGAATTTGATGAGCTTTATTGAGTTGAAAATATGGACTACCAGTAAGTATTTTCTCCTTCAGTTTCTCATAATAGGGTTGGAGATTTTCTCCTTCAATGTTTCTGCTAGTAATGCTGACTGATACCGACTCCAATAATGCATTTTAACGAGAAATCAATTATCAAAGATCATACACTAACAAAAGTGAAACAACAAAAATGGAAGGTCCATCTCTTGAATCTATTCATTACTTTGTCATTGCTTAATCCTGACTCCAATAATCTTGCTAAGAATATCTCATAAAATACTTTAAACCTGTAAATATACAGCATTTGGGTAGACTCTTGGGCGCAATGAGAATATTATGTTTTGGGCTCAAAGTAGTTCTATATTACCAGCCAACAATTTAAAAAAGAGAATTCCTATTCACATTCACATTCACAAGTGCAGATTCTTTCAACAAAATTTTCAATTCCTACTATTTCATACATTGATTTCACAATCAAATTTTTCCCCAAAAGAAAAAAGAAAAAAAAATCATAGGAGGCTTGAGACAAGCAACTTATAAAAGCAAAATCTCTATAGCAGTACCATACAAGCATATCACAAAATATTTACTCATTATAGATGCCCATTCTCGTCCATTGATGATTCAGAAGAAGAGTCGTCCATTGTTGAATTTGAGATGGTCTCCAATTGGCTAGACGCCTCGCTATCCGAGATCCCGGAGGGTCTATCCTCAACAGGCTGTTTCAAGAACCAGTACATGATGCTTGCAGTCAACGTAAGGATCATTTTTTGGTTCACCTGAACACCATGTTACATGTTACTACAACATAAAATTTTGGTAGATGAACAAGAAAAATATTAAAACTTGTGAATGAAAATAAAAGAGAAGATCAATAACCAGATATGATAATCCATCCAAAGTTTTGATCCAAACATTACCTCAGTTATGTCTTCAGGCAACAAAAAGATCGAACATCCAAGCTTCCTCGCAATGCTGATTATGTACGAGGCATTCATCTTTTTCTCCTCATCTGAATTGCACAAGATTGATAGGCATATCAGACTCAACAAATCATCTGTTTGCTCTTCCTGTCTTATGCTTTGTCCATCCAATATTTTTTTTTATACGTCATTCTTAATTATGCGTCTAAAGTTGTTTTACTAGACAGAGAAAATAGACAGAGGATTTCGGTGGCTCAAAATGTAGCACGTTGAAATGGAAGAAAACATACCAGTCACCCCTTTGGTGACAAGACTCCAATTTACAGATCTGTGCTGCACAGCACTAAGCAGCTCAAGGAAGAAAATGCCATCTGACAATCTCTTATCCTGTAAAAGCCAGATAGGTAATAATCGAGTTGGTTTGAGTACTTTGCTCGCTCTAAGAGAATAAAAGATGTTGGCGAAACAAAGCTAAGGCCATTTTGGAAAAGTTTGCTAGAATGTATGCACAAGGCTTTTTGTTCATATGCTTAAACCAAAAGGTGAGGACTGAAATTGTACCCTAAAACTGTCCAGGCGACTTTGGCTTCCTGAGTTGCTCACTTTAGAGTTGGCCCATTCTAGAATGTCAACATCAGTGATTTCCTTCCCATGGGAGTGAAATCTCAAGTTTCTTAGCAATTGGAGGATGTTGTAACGCATCAATTGCCACAAATAAGCTAAAGAGAGGAGCCAAAACCAAGTCAGAATAGAGAAAATAAAACAAATGAACAAATAATAAGACCAAACAATGTTTTTCTTGAGATCTTTTCGTGGCGACTTCTAGAGAACTAGTTATGGATGTTAAGCATGGAACATACCTAGTATCAACTTTTTGTTCCCCTGCACAATATCATTTCCAGCAATATTTACAAGGGAAAACTTCAATTGTTTCCCAATCTTTACAACTTGATTACAGTTTTCCACTTTTCTGAATGGCATTTTAATAGGAGGCTTGTTTGCGATCTTCCAATTAACGATGCCAGGCGAAATCTTGTCCAGTGTTTCGAGGAGCACCCACCTGCAGAACCCAACTTCTCTGTTTAGTGGTGTTGAGCAGTTTGTTTGCTAACAAAATTTTTATAAGGAAAGGACTATGAGAATTTGACTTATTTATGCTCAAAGCTTAGGATGAAGTAAGATATCATCATGAAAAGAGTGAGACAATAATAGATGCTTCACCCATTTCTAAGGTCTTCAAAGACATTGTTGATATATGTTGAATTTCCAAGACTGTTCATCCAAAAGCGAAAGGCTCTCTCTTCTCTAGAGATTTGTGTGTCATCAGGCAAAGTATCGAGGAAAGATATTTGCTTTGTTTGTGTTGAGAGCCCATTCCTGCAAGCGAAAGGATGCAAACAGGGTAGGCTTTGCTTTCAGCCTCACAATGCAAAAGAAATCATATTAAAAGGAATACATTACTCAGAAAGAGAAAGTTCTTACCTATGTTGGAAAATATGTGCAACAAAAGCTAGGTTCAGATTTGGTGAGCCTTCAATGATATCTTTAGCGGTTAGGTATCTCTTGCATCCCATTCTTTCGGCATGTGCGAGAACTAATTTTGCTCTTTCTAAAGAATCTTTTGCAGCCAAGGCAGACGGTTTACTGTGCTCAGGTGCTAGAACGTTTAAGAGGTGAGCGTAAGCCTCCGCATCCTGCAGAAAAATTCAATCTCTTAAGGGTCCAAATATAATCAAAGAGAATCAAAAAAAATAAGTTTCTTGGTTTCCAAGGAATAGCATTATTGCTCGAGTACCTTAACATCGGAGGAGAAGTTTGTGACTATTTTTCTGTATGCCGATTTCTTCAGCTGAAAATTCATCCATCTCAGTAATATCTTCTCTGGTGGAAGGCTCATCAACTCTTCAACGTCCTAATCGTTTCAAATACAAGAGGAGAATACATTTCAGAAAACTTGAATTAGGAACGCGCAATACCGAAAGCTCTAGCGCTTGGTACACTTTTACCTTACTATCATCAACCAACTCTACCAACTGAGGGGTTTTTTTCAAGTTGAGGTCTGCCAGTAATTGTATCTATACAAAACACCAACAATCAAAAAATCAATCAGTTATTGTTTAAAAATCACTATAAGTTGTTGTATGTAGAACTTATTCCATGGATGAGGTGCAAAGTCGATTTTGATCGTTTTAATTTCAAATTCCCCTTCCACATGTAAGCCAGGACAATTTCAGTGGGAGACAAATTCAAAGAACTTCAAAGGATAGCAAAAAGGGGAAACAAATTCGAAGAGAAACCCGCACATGACAACAAACAAGGGAGCACTCGTCGGGTTTGATGGACCGATGTTTTTCGAGGGACCGATGCTATCCCTATTGGTGAGTAATTTGTCAATTTTCCTAAAACCTCACTTAAGAAAGCGGGCCAGATTAGTATTTACTTTCCAATAGGATCCAAAGTTTGTGAATTCCAAAACTAATCACAAAAATCTTACCTTAATGATCTGAGAAATCAATCCAAGGACAAGATGACGCTGAAATTAAAAAAAAAAAAGGATATCATATCAATCACGAAGAATTGGAAAGTAAACAATACAGAGCTATTAGAAAACCTGAAAGACGAGATAAAAAGATGGAAAACAATACATAGAAAAGTATGTTCTGCATTATACATACTCTTCCTTCAATGAAATCTTGAGTCCCTATATTGACTACGGTGCATCCAATAGCCTTGGCAGAGTTGAGGCAAAGTGTATGGTTTTCATTTCTTTCCCATGGATTAAGCACTCTCTTAGTGTTAATAGCTCGCTCATCGATTGTCCCCGGAACCGCCACATTGATCAACTTACTGCATCCAAATAAAAAGATAAATAAAAGAGCTAAAAAATGATAATAGAAGAGATCCAAAAAAAAAGACATTGTGTGAACACCATAAAAGTACTCCATCTTTTGCGATCTCAAACAGATCGTTGGTGGAAGCATCAATTGGAAGGTATCTCTTCAAGAAGTCATCTTCTGCAAGGTAGTTATTGATGTGAGCAACGTATGAGGCCTTCTCGGATTCGCTGATCGTGTGAAGCAACGTGGTGGTTGCAGCCTTGAGGAATGCAGATGAGTTCTTCGCAGCGCTTCCGGTTCTAGCACTCGCGTGAGCATTCAGTTTCAAATAAACCTGACATAAATTTGAAAACAACCTTTTGATGATTTATCTAAAAGATTTCAAATTTGAAAACAACCTTTTGATCATTTATCTAAAAGTTTTCAATCTTGTTCCAAAATCTGTGTCAAAATGTCAAACCAAAACGGCACAAACCCTGAGGAAGAACTCGAAATCGACGTCGTCGTCGAGTTTGTGGTGGAAGTTTTGGATGAAAGAAGATCTTTCTTCCTCAGTGAGATTCTCTCCAACGACTTTCAAGTTTGACATTCTTGAAGCCAGGTCCCCTACGGTGAGCCTTCCACTCTCTCTCCTCATGCCCATGAACTTCAAACAAAGATGAGATCTTCAAAAATCTTGTAATGAGAGAAAAAAATAAAAAAATAAAAGAAAAAGTTTCTTACGTGGGACTTTAAGCTGCGAAGCTCGACTTGCGTGAACTGGTTTTGAAGCCATGGATCTGAAACCAGAATGCCCACGTAGCCCGACATTTCTCAAACTCCAAAAAACTGGATTTACTCTCTGTGTGTGTGTGTATATATATATGAAGATCTTCCTCTTATTTGGATTGAGAGAAAAGAAGAAGAAGAGCTCAAAGCTCAAACAACTTCTTCTTCTAGTTGGGATGAATTTTTTTTTTTTTTTTTTTGGTTGGTTTGAAGGAGAATGCTGGTAGTAGTAATAGTAGAGAGGAGAGGTGGGAAAGACGGCAAATGGGGTTGGGACGG
This sequence comes from Artocarpus hirsutus, assembly GCA_946598075.1. Lineage (NCBI taxonomy): Eukaryota > Viridiplantae > Streptophyta > Magnoliopsida > Rosales > Moraceae > Artocarpus > Artocarpus hirsutus. The sequence goes on along the minus strand of CAMOHE010045775.1, from coordinate 33,028 downwards.
TGTAGAGCTGTCAGTGTTCAAAGTTAGTTCCTTTGATTAGGAATTTCAAATTATGGCCATCTTCTCTTTCTCTCTCTTCCCTCTCTCTCACTGCCAAGTGAGCAAAGACAGCGTGGGAAGTGTTTGCCTAACCACTGGAAATGGGCCCACAATGTTGTATGCCAAAATTCAAATTATGACCTGCATGTCCCTTGCCCACTGTAGTTTGGCCGTTAGAGAAGTTTTCTTGTGACTGGCGTTGAACATGGATTTTCTCCGACTCCAAGATTAAAAAATATATTAAACTCCTAAAAGAATCCAAGGTAAATCACATTTATGTTTGTTTGCCTTCTAGCCAAATAATAATAAGAGCATCTTTAATATTACGTTAAATTAACGTGTCAATAATAAATTTAATATATGAGTATAAAAAATTAATTTCTAATATAATGTTATTTTTAATGCTAAATTTGTTACAATACATTTAACATTTGTTTAGCAAAAAAACAAATTTGAAATTCGATTTTTATTACTTGATAGATTGGTTTTTTTGCTTTAATAATTACAGCATTTTTATTTTTTAATTAGTTTAATATTAAAAGGTTATTTCTAAAAGTTTTAAGGTATGATAATTATAATAAAAAGTAAATTTAGCATTTCAAACAGCATTATGCAGTAAAGCACAAAAGGATAATCATTACAGCATTCTCACTTTTTAGTTATTTCAATATTAAAAGGTTATTTTTACAAGTTTTAAGGTATGATAATTATAATAAAAGGTAAATTTAGCATTTCAAACAGCATTATGCAGTAGAGCACAACAGAAAATAATACATCAAATATGGCATTTTATACTTTTTAGTAGCAAATATAATAGGGTGTTTGGCAAGCATGGTTAAAACCAACTTTTTGGTTCAAAAACATTACAGCATCTGAGAGCATTAAACTGAGCAATTTTTTACTTTTTACTATAACATATGAAAGTTTTACACTATTATGAACCAAAAAATTAGTTCTTACTATGCTTGCTAAATATCCTATAACATTAATATTAGTATTTACATTGGAGAACTCAACTCCTCGCCAAAGAATGATACTACATGTAACATGTAAAAGTAAAAAATACAGCCCTCCATTTAACACGTGACACAAATAGTTTACATACTATTGTTATAAACTTTGTAAAGTTAATGTTATATAAGATAACATCATGTCTATAAAGTTAATGTTGTATCTATTACAGCCTAATATTGGCCCTTGCGAAAGAGCGGTCAAAACCCTTTTTTTTTTAATCATTAATTTGAAACATACTTTCCCTCCTACAGATGGGTAAGTCGAACTGTATGTTTTACCATCTGCTGTTGAAAATTATTTTAATGAAAACTAGTTAAGTATCGAACAAAGGATAAAATAAGATTGTCCCAAAAAAAAAAAAAAGATGTAATAAGTATATTTTATGGTGCATGAAATCAAAGAGTGCATTAGTTAAAACTAATTTACTATAACATGTGAGAATTTTATACTGCTGTTTATTTTTATTTTACATTGAAACATGTTGAAGTTTTATACTGTAACAATTGAAATGATACAGTTGCAACAGTGTTATCAAACGCTCTAGATTTAATTGCAAAAGCATACCATAAATTAAGGAAGCGGGTTCTTCTTAATTACTAGAGATTTTTGTTTAAAATCTACCGTTTGAAACTTTGGATAAGAAATGCATTCATTGGTTCTAGAAACGAAGCCCAAAAAAGAAATGTTCTTTTAGAAGGGCAATCTAGTCAGTTTGGCAGAAGACGGGGATGACCGTGCGCTATTCCAAATCCTAAGGCCCACTTGGCGTAAAGTTTGCGTGCCTTTTTAAAAAGTTTTTTGAGTTTGATAAGAGAACGGTTGTTTTTGACGCTTCCTAGAAATTAATATTCTTTTCTTTAACAATTTAAGCTACCAGTTTAGCAGTTTTATAAGAACAAAATGTTGGTAACAAATAACTTAGGTTAGGCCTTTGAAGTAGGTGATCTCATTATTCTTCGTCCTCTAAACTGTGCAGATAGGACTGTCGTTTAAGTCATCTTTAACTCGATTTATGTTTTTTTTTTTTTACCAATAACTAGAATATGTCGTTTTTCAGAGACAGCTCATTGGTTCATTGGTACGATTAGAAATCTTTCAAAAAAAGTTCTTTAAAATCTAATATTTAATTTGCTACACAGGGTCCCTTAAAAAAGAAACGAAAATCGCTAACAGCTAAGATATGGGCGTTGGTAAATGTTGCTAAAGTTAATGCCTTGAAGAAACATTAATACGATTGGAACATTTTTGTTGGCGGAGTACGTCATTACCCAACGCATTTACTCGATGCCTCTGACTTTCTCAGTTTTCTTTTTAATGCAAACTTACGGCCTCTGAGTTGTGACTCGTGAAAAACGGGTAACTCTATCGTTATCGTTACAAGACATAATAAATTATACACATTTTTTTTGGTTGAGATATAAGAACCGATGCCTTTTAAAAAGTACTTTTCACAATAAATAATAATAATTTTTTTAATTTAAGCAAATGACAGTTTAAGTTTATCAATGTTAAGCTCACCTTGTTAAGTTTTCACTTATAAATTATCATTTGTTTAATTTAAAAAAATTATAATTATTTATTTTAAAAAGACTATTAAAGAAGCCACTCAATTTAATTTTTTTAGCCAAAAAAGAAGAAAGCGTTGTCCTCATGCACTTATTTCTTAAGATCTATTGAAATCATAGATAGAATATAAGAAAACTTGACCTATACTTTTGTCTATTAGCATCTAAAGAGCTCAAGTCCTAGGCCCAAACTATATCCAAAATGATAGGAGAAAAAGTCTTAATAAATTATCAAATTATCTTCTTGCCATGATATCGCCAGCCAACGGTAGTTGGTAAATGGAACTATCCATTATTTTCTTTTTTATTTTGCCTTGAAAGTTCAAAAGTATAATTGGAGTAATTGAACGCCCCCACAACTATTTAATGGTCGTCGAAGAGTTTCGTGGATCAAATTCAACTCACAATTCTAACTTGTAACCATGTCAACTTTTTAGAGAAGATAGGGATGACCCACCATTTGATCAATCCAAGTAGCTAGAAGAGAAAAGGAAGCATCTTCAATCAATCTGTTTTGGGATTCGGATTTTTTTCTTTGTCCTTTTCCATGGTTAATTAAGAGAAACCAATTTGGTTATGGAAAAAGAAACGAGTTAGACAACTAATCAAAGGCTTACCTTCCACACCCATCAAACCTTCAGCTTCATCTCTAGAATTACTGACAACAATCACGTATTAACTTTCTTAATTTAGGTTATAAGTTTCTCTTTGATCATGTCTATGCTGTTTTTCTTGTGGAGCTTAATCAAAACCAAGCATGTGAATGAATCAAAGAAAAGCAAACCATCCTCACGCTTGTAAGGAGGTAAGCAATCCCTTTTTCTCATGTGGAGTGTATTAACAAATACATCATTACGTACCACAACTTGATATCCCCATTTATAAAAGTCATTGCAATGTTCAAAAGAAGGAGCTTTCCAAATAGTTGTGCAAATTTCTAAACGTAGATCTCAGTCAAAATCACATTAAAAAAAGTATGCAAAACCTGACAATATATAATATAGACATGAGCACTCAAAAACAAAGTCATATTAATAAGATGCCATTGAATTCTCATCGCAAAAATTATAGAAATAAGAATAATTACGTGGTTGGTATTAAAAAAGTACCTTACTACTAGGACAGCTTTTAATATATCAGAAGCATATCCAACAATTTAAAGTACGATACTTTAACAAAATTAACATCTTACAGTTTAAAAATTATTAAAAAAAAAAAAGAATAATTCTATTGTAGGGTATAAAAAAATACCCCACCAGTTTGACACGGCTTTAACCTATCAAAACCATACCAAGTTATATAAAAAGTAAAATTTTGTTTGCCCTACTAATAAAGAATTCTCGACAATAAAGAAAATTAAATAAATAAAACGCCCACAAGATGATAAACAGTGACTCAAAAACTCTTTGATCACATACAAAAGTAACAAGAATCATTGAATATCCTTTTGGACATGTGGGTCATGATCCCCACATTTTCGTTTGGTTGTGAAGCACTAATACTTGAAAAGACGGCTAATGGGCAACTCAAAACTTTTTCAGTGGTTCTTTTTTTTTTTAAGATGGAAAGGAGTTTTCATCTCATGGGGAAGAACAAGAAGAAGAGGGCATAAGAGGGACATGCATATGTTGTTTTGTAGGCCAATGTGGGGAAGAGAGGCGCAGACATAGCGTGGTGCCAAATCCAAGTAGGTGGGAAGGACACATAAAATTCCTCTTTTTTTTTTTTTTTTTTTCCTTTTTTGCTTTAAACAAAAGGGAATATTAGAAACAGATGAAGAGGCCGTGGAGGAAAAGTCTGTATATATAAATATAATTGAGGAATGTATATCAATCCTTGCTGTATTTGCTTCTAGAACTTACAGCATTCAAATCATTATAAGGTCCACTTAACTTGTTACACTGATATACGGAGCAAAAAATGCCGTATTTTTGTGGGGCCTTTTTCCACATGGGTTTAAATATTTTTAATTGGACTCTGAATCTTCATCATTTTTCTTCAGCTGATCTCTAAACTAAAGTTTGATTTGAAGCATATTGATGCTTGATTCATATAATCATTGAAGATTTGATCCAATGTTAATTAGAAATAAATATTTGATCCACAAAAAAAATGGCAATGGAAGTGTGATACTATAATACCCCATTCTTGATCAAAGGTTTTACAAGTCTCAGAATATGACATGTTATACTCTATATAACAACTTACATCTGGGGGATATATTGACAAGACATTAACTTACAAATTTTTTTGTTCTAACTGCTAGTGTAGTTAAGGATCAGGCGGTACCTGCCATATAAATTATACGTCTGGAATGCTATTTCCTCGAGAACCTGAAGTGTCTTCTGATGGACCTGGGAGAGATAAAAGAAATTGTGAGTCATTCGGAGGAGAAATAGCTGCGAAGGGAACAAAATTATAACGTAGGATCATTAACAAACCTACTTGTGGAGCATATCTTATATTCAAGAATAGCTAAAAAGAGGATGGTTTCAAGGATGGTTTCAAGAATAGCCAAAATTATAACGTAGGTTCTATAACAAACCTATTTGTGGAGCATATCTTATATTCAAGAATAGCTAAAACTACTTTGGATAATAATGTTGACTTTAGAATTTTGAGTACTCTTTTTTTTTTTTTTTTTTTTTCTGTGGGGAGGGAGGTGGTGGGGAAGGCAAGCAAAAAACGACGGGGTTAGTTACCCATTCTAGAAGTTGTGCCCGGATACCAGGGACATTTCCAGCATATATACCACCTAAGACCAGCCAAGTTGCGAACAAACAGAACCAGTCATACTTGTTTGCATAATATATCTTCCGGCAGTCTAAAGGTCTATGTGAACATATGTAGTTTAGGACGACAGACAAAAAATTAATAGGAAATTCCCGGACAAAACCATCCACGATGATGCGTCCTTAAATCAACATAACTGAAAACCTTGACGTGGAAAATCTCAATAAGCAAATGGCATGAGATGCAACAATTTACTTTTACCTTGGAAACAGTCACAAGAAACATGCCAGGGCGAACAGGGAGCGGTTTTTGTCCTGTCACACTCTCCTTGTAATCATGATGTGTGAGTATAACAAGTACAAAAATAGCAGAAAACTTCTCATTTGCATAAGAGCCTACAAAAATATTTATAAATTGAAACTCAACCTTCCCCTGATTCCACTTGAGATCCTTCCATTAGCTATCTGTTCTTTGTCAGAATCGGCATTCTCAGCACCTTCATCTTTTCCCTGCATCACATTTTTTATCATCTCTTGGACGGCTTTCCCCAGTTTTAAAGTAGCGAATTTTTTTAAGAAGTTGACCTGCATGGACAAGATCTTGTAATCATGTAAGATCAAAATAGTCATCATAAAATAGCTTACTGCACAGTAAATAAATCTTATTCAATACACACCTTTGAAAAGACCTCATATGGGTTAACAACTCAACTAGGGATGGAAAAACAATTTAAAAGCTCGTAGATGAAGAAATACAGACCTCTGCTTCAGGAAGAGTAGTTCAGCCACGATCATTTTTCTCATCTAATATACCACCTCCCATCATATTCCGAGCTTTCTCTCTTATCAAAACAAGTCTTGCGAGCAATTTTCGATCGGGGACAACAGGCCGTGTTTCCATTGTCTTCAAAAGTATGACAAAATTGAAAATTATTGTAGGAAAAGGGAATATATATATATATATATATCACAGGCACATTATGAACAATTTTTTATGGTCAAAGAAGTGCATATTCATGCACCACATGATGTGATGACAAGAGAGAGAGAGAGGCAAGGGAATCAGTGCTGTCCATAAGATTCGAGTGTAGGGCCATGGTGTTCTATGCTCGTTGCAAGTTAATCCATTCATGAGTTCGGCTAGACCTTGTATTCAAATATGATAATCATCACCTACAATGTGTTTAGTGTGATAACTGAGAATCCAAACTTGCACCATTGCATGAATCAAGGGTTTTTCTTGTGTTGTCACGATATGTTGAACTGTATAAAAATTGCATCTAACATAACCAAAGAAAGCCAAAAAATTATTAAACGTCACACTGTTGACCATAAAGTCACCAATTATAAGAGATTAGCTACATAATCAAGCAGATGTGAAACTATTTAGTGTGACTTGGACGATGGCATCATGCAGGTGTTTTCATAGTAGCTACCTCTAGTAAGTCATCAGCCTGATTAGCAACTTCATTCAAATTTGCCCCTGGAATATGAACTTTAGTTCCGCTCTCGTTCTTAAACATGCCACCAGCACCAGCCACACTGCGTAATAATTCGTGTCTGCTCTCTTTCCGAGGGGTTCTGCACAGCAAGCCTATCACTTGAACCTACATAAAGAGGGATACACAAAGTAAGAACAACAACACTCGGCATTTTGATTCATCTTAACTGTAAAGCAAGTGTCAGACTAAAAACAAATCAGGTATTTAGATAGAAGAAAGAAGTCCTTACATGCAGAGGACATTTTTTTGTTAGATGCGATAACACTGTCTCCTTTATCACCTCCAGTAGCGACTTGTGCTGGTAGAAAAGATCAGTAATCAGTAAAAATAAGCTCCCAAGAACGGTCTAATACATAATCATCTAGAGTGGTAGTAAACCAGATGCCATGAAGTCCTCAACACCATTTCCCATACAAACAATAAGGCACTACAGAAACTTGTGTCTATCCTACCCTCTTCAGACCTCTATTGTGTGCAATCTAGAAAAATTATCCGCTCCTAATGCAAAAGTATTTAAAACGTGCATATAAAAATAGATTTCAGTCAACTAAATCTGACTCAAAACTCGAAAAGCTTATTTGGTAGGAAGGAAAAGTGGAAGGAAGGAGAGGGTTAATGACTAGTGGATGTATTTTGGGAACTATCGTTGTTTGGTCCGAGAAAAAAGAAGAGAGAATGGATTAAGGAAAGGATTTTGAATCCTTAAAAAAGCTCCAGCTTGAGTTTTCCCAAACAGGGAGATATCAAGGCAGAAAATGCATGCCAAACACAATAAGAAAAAGGTCCCCTCTTTCCACTATTTTTCTCACCTAGGTTACATACCTTTCTTTCCTCCCTACTTTCTTTCCCTCTTGCCAAATATACAGCTTTAATGTGACTGTGGTGACTGTGTGTCTATTAGAATCGCAATGCCTTAGCAAAAATGTAAACAATTGTTTGTACTCTTGATACAATTTTGTACGTTTACACAACAAATAAGCTGCAAAGTGACCCATAAATGAAATCGCCAAGATGGAACCTTATCATCTTGGTCCTTTTCAGCAAGTTGGCTCATGGAGTCCAGAGCAATCATACAACCTGATTCCATTTCATCAACCCTATTCCCTATGATCCCTTGTGCAGCCAACTCAACAGCCACCTCTTCAGATGTGTCATCCATGCTTATATCTTACAACTGTACCAGCATATACGCGTCCACTAATAGGTTAGAAAAAGAAGCATTGGGTTCAAACTTCCAATGCAAAAACAAGCTTAAAGGTACTAACATTTCTTAACTTGACTTCTTAGACAGAATCCTCCCTATTGAACCAACAGTGCACAGAGATCTAACGCTTGTAAACAATATTACGCAGTGAGAAAATGCGAAGGACCTGTTTGCCATCCTTCCTAGAAGCTGACCTGTTTATGGCTTCCTAGTCTAAACTCTGGTTGTGGGAGTGTTTGGATAATTTTCAAAGCTATAAAATGTGACTTCTCATAAAGAGCTTTGAAACTTCTACGAGAGTTTTAATAAGATTTTAGAAATTTCACTGTAACATTTCTATTGCTTGTTAGAAAATTTGCATACCATTATCTTGTTAAACATCTTAAAAAATATTGGCTCCAAACACTAAATGAAGAGCAAGAGTAAAGCAATGTCAAACGGCCTGATGTATTGAAGCTAAAACAAATAACTCTATGATTAATATTTCGTTAAAAGAAAGAAGGGAAAAAGTCGTTGTATTGATTTACAAAACAAACCAACGCATGAAAAACCCACTTCCCACTCTACCAAGCAATATGCAGCTGATTCAGTTGTAGCAACATTTGTACATAAATAAATAAATAAATCCGAGAACTCACAAAGGCGATCATCTCTTCGAGAACAGAAGTGACTTGGTCTTCTCCTTTGAGGAGAGCCTCATACTCCGAAAGAGTCCAATTTCTCGTTCCCTTGCCCCTGGGCAGAACTTCTGTCTTGCAAGTCTAATTGCTCATCTGGGTATCCTCTTCCAACTTCGTAAGTGGCTGCGGAAACTATGTCTCTTCTTCTTCGGTATTTTCGGCCGCCATTGAAGGTGGAATGGAATGGAGAATGGTGTCTGAGAAGAGGAAGTGGTCGGGAAGAGAGATTACGGAAGTGGTTGTGAACTAGAGGGGAAGACGAGGGTCCTCTGCAACATTTTTTTTTTTTTGCCTTTTTGGTTGCGTTTGATTTTGGCGGCGGGTTTTGGATGGGTTTTTGAGTCGTGTGGAGAAGGCGGATTGGGTCCTGGGAGTACCAAAAATGAAAAACGAAAAATAAGTAGATAAGTAACTCGTGTATAATGCGTTTCTAGTTTGACAAAAACTAAAAATAGAAAAAAAGTTTTATAACATTTAAAAATTTTATATTATTTTTTATTTTACAAGTATATAAGAATATTATACTAAAATAGCTAAAAGGATATTTTCTTAACCACAGTGCAAAAAATTCTCATAAACAATGAAGAAGAATTACTTATATCAAAAAAATATTTTTATATTGAACAAATTATAATAAATAAGCAAATTATTATTATAAAATTAAAATTCAACGTAATATTTATAATATTTTAAAAAATGTCTTTAAATATATAATAGTTTAAGCTAATAGTTTACACTAAAGTTGATTTGAAATTTAAATTTCATAAGTATTAGTTGTTTGTTTAAACCATAACATGATGGTTTGAATTGTCAAACTTGCTTAATATAAACTACAATGATGATTTCTCATGATCAATGAACTTTCTTTCACTTGAAACGTTAAGATAAAAGGAGGTTTGACTTGAGGTCATGTATCTAACTCAATAACCTTAAATTATGAATTTTGTCCACTCACAAAAAAAAGAGAGAGTGTTTAAAATTTTAACGTTCTAATCATAAAAAATATAAAATTTTTACATATTATAGTGTAAAACTTTAATATGTTAAAATGTATGGTTCAAATCTAAAGTTTGAACTTTTCTCTAAAACGTTCTATAATTGTAATTTCTGCATTTTTGTCAAATCGTGTGCATTATTTACCAAAATACATCAACGCACACGTTTGTTTGCAGTAAGTAATAATAAACTATTATTTAGTTGGAACACCTTATCTTATTTACTCAAAAAAAATATTATAATATTATAAATAAAGGTGAATAAAAAATCTAATAATCTGATAAATTCAATTAACCCACTCAATCCAACAAAAGATAACCTGAACCTAATAAACTTAATGCATAATTCAACTTAATCTAACCTGAGGTTTCATTGGGTGGGTTTGGGTTGAGATTTTTTCAACGAATCCAACCAATTTATTTATTTATTTTTTGTTGTTGTTTTTTGCTTCCAAGGTTTAATAAGTATAAGAAATCTGATTAATAAACAAACATATGACTTTATAAAAGCTTTTCTCAAAGTGAAGTTTTTCTTGGGTACAAATTTAAACCTTGGACTATATTACTTAGAGGGTGTTTGGAAGAGTGGTGGGAACCAGTGGTTAGAACCACTTTTACTTTAGCATGTGAGAACTTTACATTATAGCAATTTTTTTTTATTGTTATTATAGCATGTAAGAGCTTTACATTGTTCATAACTGAGTTTATAGTGGGAAACATGTGGTGGGAACCATTGCCTTAGATAATGTCAAATGAAATTGAGTCTCAAGTTAATTTTGCATTTTTTGTTTATGCTGCAATTAGATAAAACAATTCATAACAAATTTCTTGTTTTTTACACCTATTGAGACAATTTTGATAAAGAATAATATCTTATGAATTTTAGTTTTTTTAATTCATTTTGAGTTAAATTGTTAATTTGGATTTTTTTTCTTTTTATATTACTTAATTCGACCAACCTATCTAACCCATTCAAACTTTTAAATGATGGGTTGGTTTTAGACTTTGGGTTGATTGTTAAAATTCAACCTACCTAAACTTTAATTGGGTGGATTGAGATTTTCAAAAAACCCATCAGATGTTCACTGTTAATATGGTATTTTGGCAAAGTTAGTTAGAACAAAATTTGTGGTTTTCAATTAAAGCTCTAAAGTGTTAAAATAAAAATAAAAAATTACTACAATATAAAGCTATTATATATTACAGTGTTTTGAACCGTAAAGTTGATGTCAAATACCTTATTAATATAACTAATAGGAATGAAGCCACCCGACAATGGTATAGGAAAACACCACATAATAGTATATTTTATGTATGGACGAAAGGAATAGGATGAGGATGCAATTAAGATGTTTGTCGAGGGGAAGAACAAATTTTGTCAGTCAGTGATTTTTTTAATTTATTATTTCCATCGTGACAATTCAATATAATGTCCGGCAACAACTTGTTTTTAAGCTATGTCAAAAATTTTCACAACATGCATTGGAATTTAAAATATTATCCTCCAATACACATTACTAATAATCCCATTAATGTATATATTTTTCTGAAAGTTATCCCCCTAATATTACTACATGCCACTGAGAAAAGCTCGAGAAAGCAAGCTACGGTTGAAAAGATTCACTCTTTTTTTTTTTTTTAATATGGGTTTTGGGTTTGCTTGAAAAAGATGAAATGAAAAATTGCACGGGTTATTTTGAAAATAGCGTGATTTTATAATGTAAAATTGAGAACAAAATTTAAAGATTTTTTTTCCCTAAAAAACGAATTTGGATATTAATTTGCTTGTGTAATTTAGGTAGAAAAAGCATTCTCTAACAAAATGTTAAATTTGACACATAATAAACTTGATTAAATATTTAATATAGTACATCTATGGTGTTATATTTCTGTTTAAAACTTAAAAAGTTTACTTTTAAAGGTTACAAAGTTCAACATTTATCACAAAAATTTTTACTTTTACAGAGTCTAGAGAGTGTTTAGGAATCAAGTTTCAACATCAAAATTTACTTGTTACAGTACAAATCTCTCTTATGCTATAGTATAAAGTAAAATATGTTATAGTATAAAGCTTTTACATGTTACAAATTGTAGCATACAATGTTCAAATTTCAACTTCAGGCTCTAATTTAGTTTCACACTCTCTTAATATTAAGGATAGTACCAGAGAACAATGTAACAATGTTATTAAAACATAATATACTTAGGATGTTTAGAAACTCAGTTTAAACCAATGATTAATTTGAAAGCATTGTAGCAATAAATGTTATAAAAGAAAACAACAAATTTATAGGGTGTTTGAAAGGTGGTGGGAACCAGTGGTGAGAATCACTTTTTACTGTAGCATGTGAGAGCTTTTACACTGTAGCATTTTTTTTTTAATTGTTACTGTAGCATGTGAGAGCTTTATACTGTTCATAACTGATTTTGTGGTGGAAACCGCAGTTCCCACCACTTTGCCAAACACTCACTTAGTTTAAACCACATTTTATGGTTTGAATCATAGCTTCTAAACATCATTAAAATTAACTAATCTATCCGAAACTTGGTAAGAAAGAATCCTTCATCTGGAACTTTCATTCCAACTTATTAGTTATAATTGTGAACAGTGTAAAGCTTAACATCTACAGTAAAAAAAATCAAAAAACAGCTAGACTATAAAAGTTCTTACATGTTATAATTCTTAAACTTAAAATGCCAAGTACAACTGATATCTCAAACGTCCCAGAAGTCTTCCTTCCCATGATCAAACTGGACCCTGTCTACCAAAATATTTGAAACAAAACAAAAGTGTTTTGACAAACATGGTTAGAATCAAAATTTTAGTTAAAAAATATTATAGCATGTGAATGCTTTACACTGTAACAACTTTTTTATCTTTTACGATAAAAGTTTTACATTATTTAATAACTAAGAGTTCGTTTGGTAAATGGATTCAAATTAGTAATTTGATTTGAGTTAGTGTGATTTAAATTAAGATTGAACTTAATGATTTAAATTGTTATCTGAATTGACGTTTGAATGTGCATTTAAGTTTTAATATGAGTATAGAATAAAATTAGAATTTGTGTTTGAAAAGATAATGAAAATAGTTTTTGATTTTTTAACAAATCTAATAAAATTTTAATGTTAATGATCATAAAAAATATGCAATATGATTATTAATTTATTCCTCTTTTTACTAAGAACACAACGAAAAAAGAATCATCTCAATTGGATAACAAACGAAGAAGTTATTATTTTTTTCCTTAAATAAAGTAGAGATAATTTTAGTTTTTTCTATAGTAAAGATATCTAAATATCTAAAATTTAAAGAGAGTTAAAATTTTAAAAACTTAAATTCTCAATATTTAAAGAATTTAAATTTTAAAAAAAACAAACACATATTTAAACATTCTTAATATTTAAATTTAAATCTAAGTCTCAAGTCCTCGCAACAAACTGTCCAAAGCAAGTTGACTCCAACCCTGACAAGACATCTGATTCAAACAATAATTTCCCATTCCCAGTCTGACATTGGATTAATGGTGAGCCAAAGGAAGGTTAAATTATAAACACTTCCCGCTTGGAGGTTGGGACAAGACGAGAACGGTACATTAACCCACACGAAAAATGCCAAAATCTCTTTTTTCAACTCGCGCGAAAATCCAAAGCAGTCCACTCCTGAGAATATCTCGTTCCCACAAAAACTTTTCGCCTTCCTTACCAAAACTTTTCACAATTCTCCCATAAAATTTCATCGTTGCCCCTCAAAGACGTTTCACATGTTTATAATCTTATAATTTTAATAACCATCTATTTTATTAAAAAATAATAAAAACAAATATATACGACAGTGCATTAAAGAAAAGAATAGTAAAGTACAGAAAAATGAGGAACAGTAATTAGTTTTGGAGTGCGAGACACGCCAAATGGAACTTGGGAAAGAGCGGGGCGTCATTGTAAATTCAGTATAAGGTGAAGGATAATTTCGTCAATCAAAAAGATTATCCTTATACCGGTTTTATCCTCACGATATTTGCACAGACAGAAGGTTGCGCTTCCCCGCTTCTATAAGTAGTCCCACCAGAGACCCACCCGTAGACCCATGCCATTTTCATTTTTATCCCTGTGAGCTTTCGTATTCTCTCTCCTAGGGTTTCTGATTTTCTTCCTCTTTCTCTCTTTAGAATCTTCCTTTCGCTTTTTCGCTCTCTTTTGTCTGTAACAATGGCGCAGCAGGAGGTCCAGAACGGTGTTGAGAAGGTGGCCGAGGCTGTCACCTTCACGGCGGTGAAGCCGCAGTTGCTGGTCGAGGCTCCGAAGGCCAGCGACGCCGTTCAGTTCTACAAGGCTGCGTTCGGCGCGGAGGAGGCCAGCCGTATCATGCACCCCAAGCGCAAGGCTGAGCAAGAGCTCCCTCTCGTCCTCTCTGCCGAGCTCAAGCTCGCAGGCTCCACCATTCTTGTCTCCGACCTCGCCGATGACTCAGCTGCTCCGTAAGTTTCTCCTTTTTGTGCGATATTTCGTATTCTCTTTGCAGTTTGTAATGGATGTTTGTTGTATTTCTTAGATCTACAGCGAGAACTAGTTTCCTATGAATTGTGTCAGTTTGTTAGTTCTATGCCTAGTTTCGGTTTACATATATGTCAAGCCTCCGGTGTTTTAGTTATGGCCTTTTGGTTTCCTGTACGACTGTTTTGTCATTGTTACTTTTATTGATGTTTGGAACTTCTTGTGATATGATTTCCATGTTCTCTGGTTTGACCATATTTTTTAATGATTTTTTCGCCTATAGCTTCTGCTTGCGATTCTTGTCTAGCATCTTTTTGTTTTGAGCACTGTAAATCTTTCTGGCATTTTACGCTTTTATTTTGGAATTTTCTTGTGCTAGATCTGTTGTCGTGTTTCAATTATTTTGCCTAATATTTTTTTCTCCTTCGTGTCCTCGCTGTACGGTCACTCACTCTTGCTTTTTCTGTGTTTAACCTAATCCATATTTTTTATTATATTTATAGATTTGTCTTCTGGAGGTTCAACACTAATCTTACCTCTTGCTTTCTCTGTTTGATTTAACTCTTACCAAGCTTACAACGTTGTTTTATTTTTATTTTTTTTTGTACTTTTTTGTTCATTTTTGTCTAGTATTTTTCCTGAGAGTTTGGTCGGTCTCAAATGTGTAGTGCAAAACCTGCTGAATCTGGCGGCGTGGTGCTCTGCCTGGAGACTCCAGATGTCGACGCTGCTGTCGCGAAGGCCGTGGCCGCCGGAGCAGTAGCTGAGGGCGAGATTTCGGAGGGTGACGGCGCGTGGTGCAGTGGGCGCGTGGGCAAGGTCAAGGACCCCTACGGATACGTCTGGCTCATCTGCTCCCCAGCCAAGAAGTGTGCCGACGTGGAAGCCTAGAGCCCGTCCAATCTAATCATCATGATCCTGATTTTTTCTGTTAATTTCTTTTGTTTTGTTTAGGGAAGCTTTGGTGCGCCCCTTGTCAGGGAGAAAAGGCTTTTTAGCTGTCAGGATTTGGTTAATCATAGGGTTTAGGCTTAATGTTTAATATTCTGAAGGCCTGTGGTTCTTTTTGGACATTTACATATCGACTTAAGACATCTTGTTAACCGACAGCTGGCGCTCTATTTTGACCACATTACTCCCGTTGCTACTTTAATTTGAATTTTATTGCCTCAAACGACGTCGTAGACTCTCTTACGATGATAATACTCCAAGTATCATTGGCCTTTGTAAAGCTTTGTTAGTGGTTAAGTTTTCCTCGTTTATCTACATTTCTCGTTGCTTTTGATAACGTCTAAAGTTTAATTTTTTAGTTAGTTCAAGGAATAGTTAATTGCCTTTTTGTAGTGGGTGTTTGGAAAGATAGTGAGAATCAGTGGTAAGAATCATTTTTATGAGATATGAGAGTTTTATATTATAGTAATTTTTTTATTGTTATTGTTACATGTGAAAGTTTTTTATTATTTATAATTAAATTTGTGGTAAATATTAAGTGGTTTTTATCACTCCCAAAGCACCCTCTTAGGCTTTGTCTCTTCGATGGATGCGAAGGTGCCGTTTCGGCAGTTTTAGAAGCGATAATTGAAAGACTTGGGCGACTTCATTTTGCCACTGACAGTGGGTGCTCGGCCAATGAGCATCTGACACGACAACTGTTTTGGGGTTTTTAAAGCCTATTAGAGGTTAATATGATGATAATATATTGAAGGAGGGTTGCCAAGTAGGTGTAATGTGGTCCCACTAGAGTGGGCGGGGGTGAAAGGGTGGGACTTTGATGTGGGGGAGTTATGGGTGGGTTTCTCGTGAGTAATGTTGTAATGACTCTTGGTGTTAGTGACTAATAAAGCCAAGGGGTACCCGTCGTCCAATTCCAAAAAGGGAATCAGAAAAATAAGTAGAGATTTATCTTTTACTGTTCGGCAATTTTAAGAAAAATATATCCTCCAAGGAGATTTGAGACGAGAAAAGTTGGTTGCTGTCATGAAGGCAGAAAAGGCGCTTGCCTGCGTTGTGAAGATTGAATCAGAAGATCTGGTTTTTATTTTTATTTTTGTATTATTTTTTTAGCCCATGGTAATTGAATTAAAACTCTTTCAGGGGAAAAAAAAATGGAATACCCTGCAACGACTCTGAGGGGTGTGTTTTTTTTTTTTTTGTGTGGATTTAATTGATTTTTTGGATTTAAAATTTTAGATTATGCTTGCATAGGTGTTTTTGATAACATTAATATTTAAATTTCAATTTAAATTTTATTTGAGTTTGGAGTCCAAAATTTGAGTTTTGCACCCTCTAAATTTTCATGATTTGAATCCAAATATTATATTATTTTCATATTTTTTCTCTCTTATACTTGAAAGAAAAAAATATTATTACTTCTTTGTCGATTGAGATGATTCTTCTTTCATTTTTTTTATAATGAATAGAGAAATAAATTAAAATGCATGTTGTATATTTTTTAATATCATGAACATTAAGATTTTGTTAGATATATTTGAAAATTAAAGAATTTTTTGCAGTATCCAAACATATATTTTAATTTTATTTCTTATTCAGATTAACACTTTAACTACACATCTAAATCTAAATATCAATTCGAATAACAATTCAAATTACACAACTTAAATTAAAACCTTCAAATTAGTACAATTTAATATTAATTCAAATCCATTGATCAAATAGCCTTCAAATTTTTGGGATAGCTCATTTAAGAGAAATAGTAAAGAAGGATCTAAAAGAAGATAAAAGTAAAATTTTAACAATTTTTAAATTATTTTGCGAGTCCTACAGAAATTAATGTTCACTGCCATCTCACCGCCACCTATGTGGGGAGAGGTACCTCTGGTGCCCCTTAGCTTTTATTCCTTAGTGACTGCACATTTGTTCTTCTATTTAACTGAAAATTTGCGTTTCAGGCACATAGTTTATAGGACTGTAGGAATTATACGGGTGGTAAATGAACTATTTTCTTGAAATCGTTGACTGAATGAAACGATGGCAAAGTTAGGACTGTACTTCCATCGATCTCGGCCGTTTAGATGGAATATGGATGCCAAGATTAGTAGGGCGCTCTTATGTGAGGGTAATCGAATGGCGGAGACTGGACACCCGGTAAAAAGCCATGCGTTTTTTTATATAATAAATAATGATAATTAGCTGTGCTAAATACGTCACGTTCGCAGTTAACATTGAGTTGTCCATGCAACCATATACTCTTTTCTTGGCTACTTATAGGTTGATGCGGCAAATGGCTCATTCAAGTTTGGTTAATGAGACAAATGGATTACTTAAGTTTGTTAAATTAAAATATGATTTCAGTTGGTAAATATTTTATATACGACTTAAAATAATATTTTTAAAATAATCACCACTTAATTGTATAATACAAATCATGATGTCATTAAAATATTTACTATATAATTAAGAACATTTTTAAAATATTGGATTATTGTGATGATTTTTAATATTATAACAATAATTAACATCAAGTATTGTAATTTTTTCCTACTTATTCTTCATTGGGCTTTCTTTTAAGCCCATTGAACAAGCTTAGGGGCTCCAGATAGACAAATCCCCCAAACCCTCTGCAACCAAAAATTACAATGAAATGAAATTATTAAAATGTAATTATAGGAGATAGGCCCTTTTTTAAAATATATGATTACTACATATTTCAAAATTTTTATGATAAGTAGCGTATCTATGGCTCATGAAAGAAGCCTATTTATAAAGTAAAAATGTCTTGTAAATATGCTTCATAAATGAACACGTTTGATATTACATAACGATGTAGTAATTATCCTAACTATCTTAATTTTTGCTATTTGCAAAATATTCTAAATTTTTTGCTGTATTTCAGGATAACCAATAAAACTTTGCTATGTCTAATTACTTTTGCTCTCCTTCTGGGTTCGGGTGGTCTTTTTCAAGAGAGAAGCTTGCTTGGTCATGTGGAGGGTCGGTTCCTAATCTGAAGGTTGCAAACCGAAGCCTAAGTGGGTGAAAGCTGCAGATACTGTTTGTTGCGTGGCGAACCTATTTGACGGCAAAAACTGAGATTGAAGTTAATGAAAGTAGATCATTTGCAAATATGGAAGAAGGTTTGGAAGAAATGAAATTGTAGTCATCCCTTGGGCTACATGCCCAGATTGTTTTGGACTCTATGTAGTGTCTTGTGTGGGGGTGGGAATAAGATGCCTTATTTGATCTCGAGTTCCTTGTCGAGTATATTTTTTGGCTCTTTGGATATTGCCTTTTTGTGTGGTTCTCTTGTTGGTTTGTTTCTAATTAAATCTTTTCCATTTTTTTGGAATGTTTTAAGGATAGCAATATTATTATAATGATTTTGTACTTTATGCCATAAAATTACATAGTAATTATAAATTAACTTTATTTTTTCCTAATTATAAAATGTTTCAAATTATTTGTTATATTTCAACATAACTATATGTCTAACGGGTCAATTTGAAAAACTCAACTTTTGTAGTATTGTTTTTTAATTTTATTATTTTTGTGAGAAAGTTTGAAACATATTATTTCCAACGAATATAAAGACATTGTTATTCCCAAGTACTTTAGGTTAAGGTTAGACAAATGTGTGTTATTTAAATATATTTTTGGCTTTATTAGCTTGAAAAAATGGTATGAATTAAAGGAAGAGAAAAAAGTTATGATTTAGAAAAGTGGCATACCACCCAATTTAGTGTATATCTAATTCCAAATTGTGCCCATGGGCTTCTTCCCCATGTTGAACACTGCCCCAATGGATTCAAAGCCCACGTACTTGGAAAGCAAACTATAGAAGGGGGGACCGAATTTGATTTAGAAATGCACAAGAAGTAAAATATATTTTTCTTGTAGAAGGAAATGTTTATTTCACCACAGAAATCCAGATTTCACACCACAACCATAAGAAATTAGCGTACATTTCACAAATTCTGATATATTAAAGGCGTAACGATTGTTTCAACATTACATGAAACAAATAATAATAATAATAATAACAATAAAAATTAGAGCTGCAAATCACCATACTTTGTAACACATTGTTAATCCCAATGACAGCACACCAAGCGGGACGTACTTGTCACACATCTGAAAGTAGACAAAAGATCGAGTAAGTTTAAAGCCCAAAATTTTCTCAAAATTTTAGTACATCAAATCAAACTTAACAGCACATATATCTTATACTCATGAAAATGTAACAGTAAGTCTTCTTTTTAATAAACTAACTTTATCATTCACTCACGTTGACATGATATATATATATATATATATATATATATATATACGTAGCTATATATATAACACATCTTTTTACATAACGTTGACATGATATATATGAACTTGTGATAATTGTACACTCTTCTCACACATGATGAACATGTTTGAATAATATTTAAGATGAGAGCAGAAGAAATGTATTATTATTGTTATTACTATCATCATCATCATTATTATTATTATACCTTTATCAGCAACCCGGTGGAGGGTTAAGGTTGCACTTCTTGGGCAGGGCCAAGGCGAGGTCTTGATCGATCCCTAGAAGAGTCAGCTCCCAAGAGTTCTTGTACCCACAAAGGCAGCCCAAGTCAGCCTTCTGAAGGGCACCGCAACACGCTGCAGTCGGTGGGGCCGGGTTTGGGGCCGTTACGGCCGGCCTGCATGTCTCCAAATCCTCGTCGGTCAAGTTACACACGTTGAACGCTCTAGACCCTTCAAACAAAACCACCAACATTGCCACCAGAGCCAGAGCTACCGCAAGCTTCCTCGATCCCATCTTGATCATCTCCATTTTTATATGATATTGGTCTTAAATCTTGATTACTATCTAGTTTTCGTATTGATTGCTTCAAGCCATTCTACGTGTGTTACTTATATAGCCTAGATTAAGTTGTTGTTTTTGTTTTTGTTTTTTTTCTGTTCTAGTGGTTGTGGAATTCTTATTTGTTATATGCAAAAAGAATGAGAGACAGCGGGGGACAATGTTAGGAGCCACAAGTTTAAAACCCGTGAAGGACAATTGGAGGTATTTGGGGTCACGGGAAGACTTTTTTTGGTCCACTTTGTTACTATTTGTTATGTATTTTGTTGGCTTCTTACGGCAATATTCAAGTTATCGTATATTCGATTTAAAAGATCGTTATAATGAACAATCTTGTACATTATAAGAGATTGCTATGTGCTGTAACAAACCTGTCTAATTGAATACCAAAAGGTTTGAAGAATTTGAGTTGAAAGTCTAAAATTTAGAATTGGATAAGTTTGGATATTGGCGAGCAGAAACAATTTCAAAAGAGGTTAAGGACAAGAAGATTGAAAACTTGGAGAAAAAAATAAGGATTTATCCTATATTTAGAAGAGTTTGTTTTTACATAGGTTTTTAGAGATGGTTTCTTCAAATAAAAAAGGTTTTCCAAGGGCTTTTAGTAGGCTAAAATTGAGCTTTTAATCTAAAGAAACATCTTAGAATTTTGAAAATTTCCTGATCACATTTTGTTTTCAGATGTTTTGTTTCTCTAGAAAATGTATTTGACTAAAGTTGTGAAATTTTAAACGTTTTGTTTCGGAGCGTTAAAATAAGTACGTAGGATTTTTGTCGTAACTAAATTTGGTAAAACATAAAGCATATCTAACAACATCTTATTAATGGTGTAAGAGAATATTGGTTTTATACTTCGGCCTTTTGGGAATATTATTATAAATATATGGGTTGAGAGTAGAGCAGCACAAAGGTAAACATTGATAAGACGAGCTGTGAGGGAATTAAAAATGCTTGTGATAAATGAAAGTCATTTTAAATGTTATTTTTTAGCTTATTAGTTCCTTAAAAAATAAGGTAAGAATGATTTCAGTCTCTAAAAAATGTTACAATAAACAAATTACAAAGTGGAAATGGAAAATAATACTGAAATTTAGATTAATGTGGAGGTTTTTATTTAAGCAACAGAGAAGAAAGTTTCGGCTATATTTGCTATATAGCAATATATACTGATTTCATTATCGAAAAAAAGAAAAGAAAAGAAAAGAAAAGAAAAACTATAATTAGAAGAAAACAAGCCTCGTTGATCAGATTCGAGACCACAAAAAACTTTAATATTTCTAATTTTATGCTTATTGAAGTTCGAAGAAGATGCGGATTTCAAGGGCTTCATTAGCCAGTATCACTCTATCCCCCAAATTATAGCAGTTGGCGAGTTCGGATTTGCAGTTTATATATATATATATATATATATATGTATGTATGTATGTAAAACACACGATTTCCGATGGTAATCCATGAACAGTAAAAAATTCCAAGAATTATTCCAATGAATTGGTGAAGAACTTGTATATATGTATAATATACATATATATATATATGTAGATTCCACCGAGTGATAAAAAAAAAAGAAGGAAAAAACAGAGCAACAGAATCACAAAAAATTAGTCCGCGAAAGGATTTTTCTAGCAAAATGAGACAAGTTTGAACAACTAATAACCCAAGATTACACGTTAGAAAGACAGAATAAACCGCCACAAACAAACAACGGAGCTAGCTAGCTAGCTAATTAAGTTTTGGTGGAAGAAAAAAAAAAGGATCGATGGTGCCCTCTCGCTTACCACTCGTCCCCTCCTGCACTAATATTGGAATCACCAATAGAATGAGAAAAGAACATAATTCTGGACTTTTACCATGTAAAGACTATGAGCTTCAAGAGTCTGTATTAGAAGCATAGCTGGTAGAATATATAGGCGTCCTTTCGTCTACGACCCAATAAAATATATAAAAATCTCCCTCCCAAAATAATATTATGATCACCGATGGAATGACAAAGAAGTGTAACGTTGGACCATTATCATCTAACAAAGCTATGAGATTTGAGAGTCTCATTAAACCCTATGCTTTGCTACCAAACGATATGCTAATTAAGTTACAATTAATACCAGCTAGTTGCAGAGAAAATGATAATTAGTTTTAACTTTATAATATTTAATATAAGTGCGAGGTGAAAACTTAAGCAAATTTCATTAACAACAACAATTTAAGAAAAGAAAGAAGAAGAACAACAATGGAGGAGGCAAAGGTTTTTGGACAGTAAATAGTATTCAGAACAAGATAAGAGAAAAATATAAACCTAGAATTACAAGATAAAATTACCAAAACACTACCCTTATTAGTAATAAATATAATTTAGAATTACAAGATAAAATTACCAAAACACTACCTTTATTAATAAATAATATAATTTATCTACCACCGGGAAAAAAAGTGGAGAAATGGGTGAAAAACGACTACTCGTTCGTAATAAGACAGTAAGACAAACTGTCATGAGATATATAAGACTACCGCGACGTCAAACAAAGAAAGAAACGCAGTCGTACGCATTAATAATGAACAGTCAAAAAATTGGAAAAAAAAATAAATAAAGGGGGGTCCTTTTGTATTATGAACGGTCACTTTCGTGGAATGAAAAAAACAGTATATACGGTCAAATTGCTGAGAATGTAGGGAAAAAAAATTGCCGTCCTATGCATGCGTGCACTGTCTCGTGCAAACCAACGTTCAAAATTATCTCAAAGCCTTTTTCAAAAATTACAGGAAATTAATTTTTTTCGTTTTGCTCATAAAAGTAAAATGAATTAACAAGTGTTGCTTTCTCTCTCCATGTAATTAATGTGTGCTTGTAAAGTAATCCATCAAGTGAACTACTATTTGATGGACTAATACGTCATTTTAAAACCTAATTTAATTGTAATTTTAATCCATAAATTACGTAAAATTTTTATATGTTATAGTTTTTAAATTTAAACTTCAGTTTCAACTTAAGTTCAAAACGGCCTATATACCAAGATACAAACTTTAAATGGTCGTGTTCGTTAAGATTTTCGGCTGTGTTTTATGGTATTAGAGTATATAAGATTAGGGTAAATATATTCTAGTCCGTGGATTAAGTGTCAATTTGAAATTGGATAAGTAAGACAGAAACCAAAATGAATATTATCTTGAAGAAATATCAAGATCGATATAATAAACAATTCATCATAATTAGAAGAACCTACATGTTAGAGGCGGAGTGCGTGTTGAAAGAAACCAAAAATTTATTCTTATAAAACTCAATTTTATCTTTCTTGCGGAGTTATATATGCATTAATCAAATGGATTGTTTTTATTATTTTAAGAAAGATACGTATTCAAATTTTGTACTGTTCCGTCTCAACTTTCAAATAAGCGATTAATTTTAATGGAGAACATATAACACAACCATATAATATGGAAGGTTCACTTTGTTACAAATTCTGATTGATATATCTGTTTTTGTATTTTCCAGAACTAATGGCTGACAAACGAAAAATTCGAATTCTATCATGTACCAAATTCATACCAAATTCTAGATAACTTTATAAGTGAAGGTAATCTAATTGGTTATAAGTCCATCTACCCCAATCATAAGTTGAGGGTTCGAGTTACGTTGAGAGTCCCTTTTAAAAGTTATGGTATTCCTTCTCCTTTTGTACCAAACAAAAAAAAAAAAAAAATTCTTGATAACTCATGTCCTTACTCTGCTCATTAATGAAGTTTGTCACATGGTTCTTTTTACATGTTTCTAGATCAGCTAGTATTGTGGCTTGCATATATGTATTCACAATTTTGGTTTTAATTCCAATAGTGTTATAATGGCCCTGATTTGGTCTCGGATGTTTGTTCTGTCGTTTGGTCAATGAAAGCGTATAAAAAGAATAATACTTATTATACGTAATTAAGTCCTCCGTAATTCAACTATGTACAAAAAATATATAGAATAAAAGTACAATTCTTTTCAATCTAATCTAAGGGCATCCTGAAATATACTATAATGTTATCCAATTATCCAAAAGAAAAAGAAAACATCCTACTCATATATATTCTTATACATTGCTTTCTGTCCACATGATAAAGTTTTTTTTTTTCTTTTTTTGTTTTTCCTCTAGCAACTTGTCAATTATCAATTGTATAACAGGCGGTGACAAGGAGTTTTCAGGCGACAGAGAGAGAGAGAGAGAGAGAGAGAGAAAAGGAGATGATATGGAGAGATGAGATGTATTGGAATCAGTTTTCTTGCACATATTGCTTAGCCAAATACTGAGAAAGCTCAAGAATCTCACAGGAGGATTCCTGATTAGTATTTTCGTTTCTTTTCTTTTCTTTTTTTTCCTTTTTTTCCCTGGGTTTTTGTTTACCGTTCCTGATTGGGTTATTGGGGCTGCTTTATTGGATTTGAATCCCTATTCAAACTTTATTGTTATATAGTATATTTTCTCACAAAAATTTAAATTTTTATTTAAACTTATATAAACCAAATTAACCAAATTGGTTTTTATTGAACTATTTACTATGACGGAATTACAAGCTCAAATTACTACCTAAAAGTTGCTAGAAGATGTTTTTCAGTTGGAGCTGTATCATAGCATATAACCTTCATACAATTATTACCTAATGCAGAAGTATGAGAGAGGGAAATTGTTAAATTCTGTGCCAGGTCAGTGCAAGTTCCAACCAACAGAATCACCTTCATCTTCATGAAGTTCTGATTCCCATAAGTTTATTTAAAAAGAAAAAGAAGAAGAAAAACATATAAAACACAATTATCCAAGCAATATTTGAATATTCAAGTTCAAAGCCCAATATAGCAGACCTTGCCTGCTGATGTTTTCAACATTGGTGGAAACGGTTAGATAGCTTGATTTCTTCTTGTTTAATATAGTAGGTCAAGAGTTTAACCTTTACCAACAACCAGTCCTACAAAGTAAACAATGTATAGGGTGTATTGATTAAAATCAATTTTGGTTAAAAACATTATTGAGAGCTTTATACTATAGCATATTTTTTTCTTGACACTGTAGCATATTAGAGTTTTAAACTGCAGCAAACAAAAGTTTTCGTTTTAATTCACATTACTAAATACCATAGCAATATATATAATGTTTGTCATAACAAAATAAGGGAATTTTATAGAAAAAAAGGAAATTTTGCATCACCAATTAAAGAAATTTTTATGAAAAAGAATGCAATTTTGTTTAACTAGTAGAGTTGGACGTTTTAACTGTTGGACTAAGATTTTAATGGTTTGATATGTGATTATCCACGACAAAAATTTACAATACGCGATACATAATTCAATCGAATTAAGATTTTTAAACATTTGATTTAAGACTATCTATGATAAAAATTTACAACGCGATATAGAATTGTTTCAAATTGCAGATCAAATAGTAAATAAAGGTTTATCCAACAATTAAAACACTCATGTTTTCACTGGTGGAGCAAAATCACATTCTTTACCATGAAAATTGCCATAAAATAAAAACCATATTAGACATTTTATTTCTATGTGTATATTGAAGAGGCTAATAGAATAGAATATAAGCGTAGACACTAGAGTGAAAATATTTCTTTTTTTTTTAAGGGCTTTTTTTGTGAGAACCTTACTAGTGATGCATAATTTAAGCTTATATTTGGTAAAATTAGTTAGAACTAATTTTTTGGTTCGAGAATTGTTTAAAGTTTTTATATGTTTTAAAAAAAAGCAAAAAAATGCTACAATATAAAACTTTTACATGCTATAATATTTTGATCTAAAAAATAATTTTAACCAATTTTATTAAACACTTTGTAGAATTGTTAATCCCATTAAATTTTTTTTTGCCTATGACGGTTTTTTTTTCCTACCAAAAAAAATTATCAAATTTAAAACATAACAAAACAAAACAAAATTATACATAAATAGTGCTTCCTTGGCCGTGACGTTTTTTCCACTACCAAATATTAATAACGTGTGAAAAGACAAGAAATTCAATATACTGTTACACAGTGTTTAAGTTGACCCAAGGGACTGAGATACATTTCAGAAAAACTGACAAGTCTTTATTAAACCCCAATTATCCTTGTGTTTTGTGTTTTACAGTAACAATCTACCCTATTTTCTTATTTATAAAAATTAAAATTTTAATATATTACCAGAGTGTTAAGAGGTGTAATAAAAATCATTAGTTATAATTATTTTTATTGTAATATGTGAGAGTTTTACGTTATAATAAATTTTTATTATTATTACAACATGTGAAAGTTTTATACTGTTTATAATTAAATTTGTGGTAAGAACTATGATTCCTATCACTCAATCAAACACTCACTACAATAACAATAAAAAATGTTACAATATAAAGTTTTTATATGTTACAGTAAAAACAGTTTTAATTAATAGTTTTTATTATTATGTCAATCAGTCTCTAAAGGTTTCACTTTACTTTCGAACCTAAAAGTACCCTCGTAGGAATTCTTTAAGACAGTTTGGTATTATTTTTAAAATAGATAAAAATATTTTTATTTTAAAAAATAATTTTTTTTAAGAATTGTGTTAAATAGTGTTTTTAAAATTATTACCTTAAAAGATAAGTAAAAATATTTTTAAAAATTTTAAAGACAAAAAAATACAGGTCCTTTTTTTTTGACAATTATTCTTTGGTTTGATTTACTGGTGTGGTAGGTTAAAAAAGAAGAAAAAAAGAGACAAGCAAAAGCAAAGCAGATGTCCTGGCTAATTGAGTCTCACCATTTAACCAGCTATTTTAGAGAGAGAGAGTTGCTTCGAGATTGAGGAAAACTTGTTGAGAAAGAAGCGATGAGTCTTTATTATCATGCTTTGGAATATACAAATATACAAATATTTTCTATCTATCCGATCAGCGACAAACTAGGCAAAGCCAGGCTCTGATAAAAGCTACAGATAGAACTTTGAAAATGATATAAAGGGAAAAGTAACACTCTCTCTGTGCCCTCTTTCTCTCTCTTTCTGCCAGTACTCTCTCTCTCTCTCTCTCTTACATGCCTTACCTTACCCCTTTGTCGCTCTGTCTGTTGCTTGTGAAACTTCGTTATCTGGGTTACTTTCTTTTTACCAATACCACCAACTAGCAGTTGAATTTTCTTTTCTCTAGCTTTGAATCCCTACATACTTCCTACTTTACCCTATTCCCCCCTTCTCTCTTTCTCTCTCGTCTCTTTCTCTCTCCTCCCCATTCCCCTTTTTAAATTGGTGAAAACCCACGCTTACAAACCACCAAAGGACACAAGGAAAAGAAACCCAAAAAAAAAAAAAGATAAAAAAAAAGATAAGCCCCCCATTTCTTCTTTTATTTATATTGTACCTCTGGTTGAGTTCTCTCTCAAGTCAATCTCTCGTCAAAAATCCTTTCCCATTTTTCCTTCTCATTTTTTCTTCTTCTTCTTCTTTCTCAAACTTAATGGAAGTAAGCCCATTTTTCCGTTACCATTACTTTGCAACAATTTTTAATACATTTCTTCTATCTTCTTCTTTGGAAGTACTAACTTTGAAACTTTTTTTTAATGAATAATATTATAGGAGTACAGGAGGGCTCATCATCATCATCATCATGTACCGGCATTTGGGAGCTGGAATTGGAACGACAACGTTCCATTCACTCAGTGCTTTGAGTCAGCCAGACAAGCTGGGATTTTCACCTACACTTACTCTGGAGACCGTGATTTGTATGTCACAGGGGACTTGTATGAAAACGACGTCGTCACACCCGCCATGATTGTTGTCCCTTACGGAAGGGTAAGCCAAAACAAAACATAATTTCTCACTCCAAATTTCCTTGACACTCTTTTGGTCTGTTTGTTAGTTTTTTTAAAATAGGTGAAAATTATTTTGTTTTAAGGAATAAAATTTTTTGAGAAATTATGTTTAGAATGTTTTTGAAATTTTTACCTTTTAATGCGTCTAAAAACATTTCTAAACTTCTAAAACAATACCTCACGGGTTGGTGAATATATTAGTTCATCATTTATGATGTTGTGCAGGAACACAAATGTTATAAATATGATTTTTTTTATATGAGGCTTAGAGGAAAAAAATTTGGGAAAGCAAAATAATGTTGTGGGAAAAGGAAAAAAGGGGAGCCCCCACACGGCTAACGCCAAACTAAAGTTGATCCATTGAAAAATGGTAAGGTCAGTTTTAGTGTGGCTTTAATGACGGAGTGATGTTTTTTTTTTTTCTTCCCTTCTCGTTTTTGCATGATTTGGCTTTTGCAATTGCTTTCCCAAAAAAAGAACAAAATAAAAGAAAGTAAAAGTCACCCATTAATAATTGAACATTGTGTGGTGGATGGTTGCTTTCCACGCCTAATTTTAAGGTCACGTGACCAAAGAATGTCGTAGAGAGGAGAATCGGAGGATCTGAGTAATGTTTGTGACGGTGATGATTGCAGACAAAAGCACGTGACCCGCCTGTCAAGGAAGCTAAACACCAAAGTGATTGGGTCACCAATGATAATGTGAAGGAACCGCCTAGTCCCCCTCCTGTTCACAGGCCAACGCCAAAACCAGTTGATGAAGATCTCTACAAGATATCACCTGAACTCTTCTATGCCAAGCACAAAAAGGTACTAATATTCAGAATTTTTAGTTCCTTTGTATATTCTTTTCCATATGTGGCATTGGTATCTAACTTGTGTACTTTTTAGCCTCTTTCCAATATTGAGGAATATGCTTTTCTTTTCTGGAATTTTTACCATGGAGAAAATAATTTCGCTCCACGGTAAAGCACGATATTTTTAACAATTTAATATATAATTATTTATGTTAAAAATTTATGACACGTGGTGCGGAACTATTGTTTTCAGTTGTAGATCGTATCATCAAAAAGTTAATTTAATGGTTAAAACAATCATGTTTAACTGATTGAGTAAAATTATCTTCTTCACTCCAACAATTTTTCTTTTTTTAATTGCCCTTTTTTTAACTTAGCATTAGTGAACTTGTAATGATATATTTTCGTTTATTTTTTTGTTTCATTTTATTGATTGCAGAAAAGAGGGCTGAGTTTCTTTTCAAGCTGCTTATTGCCTACTTGTATTGCTTGAGCAGAAGATTTTTATATAGAGAGTATTTTTATTGTTGGACTTACTTCGTACATAGATAAAAAGAATATTAGATGTATGAGGTTGTCTTTTATGTGTATGTGTTGAATTGCTGGAACATGATTGGTCCAAAAACATTCTCACTTAAGTCATTTTTTTGTGACTGTGAGGAGAGAGAGGATTAAACTACCTAATAGTCAAGTACTATTCGGAAGTATATTTGGTCTTTTCTTTTCAATTGTAGGTGCTTGTTGTGTCTTTTGGATCTTTAAATCTTGACAGAAGAGAAGGGACAGTATTTTGGTACAAAGTCCTGTAAAAAAGAAGAAAAAGGTTTTCCTTTCATGTGAATGTGGTGTTTAATT
Organism: Artocarpus hirsutus; assembly: GCA_946598075.1. Classification (NCBI taxonomy): domain Eukaryota; kingdom Viridiplantae; phylum Streptophyta; class Magnoliopsida; order Rosales; family Moraceae; genus Artocarpus; species Artocarpus hirsutus. Next base: position 3,540 of record CAMOHE010045775.1, on the reverse strand, counting down.
TGAATATTCATTTCTTTTTTGCCTAGTGAAAAAGAATTAAAAAGAAAAGTAGTTGGGTTGGTTGGTTATAAAGGCTTGCAAAAAAGGAAAAGGGCATCTCATCAGTATGGTATGAATATTTCCTTCAATATTGAAAAGAAAGAAAGTGAAAAAGATGAAAAGGAAATAATTTTCTTCTTCACCTAGACCAATTTTTAAAACCATTGCCACTTCATGTGTTGTGTTTGTGCCACATAGGGTGTGCCCAACAATATAGTAAAGCTATTAATTCCCCTAAAACAACAAAGAAAAAGAAAAGAAAATAAAAGCTATTAATGTTTTTTAAAACGGCAATTGATATTTAATAGGATACAAAAGATTTTTATCATCAAGTATTTTTGTATTAATAAATGATAATATAATGTTTAAAAAAATATTTTGGAAACTATGAGATCAATTTTGGAACATAAAATGTTATATATACTCTTTTAATTCATTTCTGAAAAAACCTATTAAAAGGTAATTGCACGCTCGCATAGACCAACGAAACTTTACCGCTCGAGTCCATCACGATATGTAGGGGGCGTTTGGTAGAATGGTTCTCACCACAATCTTAGTTATAAACAGTAAAAAATTTTCACATGCTACAGTAAAAAAACAAATTTATTATAGTAAAAAATTCTTACATGTTACAGTAAAAGTGATTCTCACTATTGATTTTTATCACTCTCTCAAACACTGGAGTCCGAATCCACTTGCCTTTTAAGTTTTTTTTTTAAAAAAATGTTTATCTTTTGACGTCTATTCTCCCTTGTGATGATATATTCTTCAGAAAGGCTCTGTTGCCCTCTACCGAGCTTTCAAATCAAATTTGCACGGTATTATTTCTTTTTAAGTGCAAACTGAGAATTTTAATAATCATTTCATAAATTGCACCATAAAAAACCACTAATAAAAGATGGCAAACAATTAAACCAAAAAATATACGATTTTTATTTTAAAGAGTGTAACAACAAAAACCATACCGAGCCTACTACAAGACAACTTTGATATCCGAACGAAAGGGTCTTCGCTGCGTTGATAGCATCCGATAGTCCAATCTGAAAAACCACATGGCTAGGCGAATCTAGCTCCTTATTGTAATCCCCAATAACTTGTAATATCCGGGCTGGGATTCCGCTGACTTTGCTATTGGCAACCCCCATATACACGTGGCCTTTTTAAATCCAATTACAGGATTTACACACTTCCTGCAAATACGACAGTCCCAATTATTACTCCCAAATTTTTCCTTTCAGATTAACTTATTAACATGATTTTAGTTTTTCCAAACAAAAAAAAAAGTCCGTTGTTAACACCGCTAGCCCCTTTTAGAGTCTCTTTTATTTTACCTCGTAAATTTTTAAAATAATTATTTTGTATTATAAATTTTTAATACTTCTTATTTAGTTTATTTAATATTTTTTTATTCAAATAAACAAAATTAAATCTATGTTATTTACACATAGATCATCTAAACAATATTTAAGAGTGATAAAATTTTATTTTTGAGCTTAATTCTGTTTATGTAAAAGGAAAATCAGATTAAAGAAGTTAAGTAAGGAGTTTTAAAATTTTAGAAGGTAAAATGATGATTTTTAATACTTAAGAGGCGGAGGACCCAAAGCTCAAAAGCCATTAGTGTTTAATAAAAAAAAATGGTTCTGGTTTTCGTGTAACCCAAACCACTGTATCCGAAGTGAACCTGATCTCTCACCGTCCAATAATGTAATGTTAGTTGCCTAGCAGATAGCGCAAGCGTTCCTAAACAAACAAATTTTCCTAATTGTTATTGGACTATATACCTGACACAAATTCTCAGTATCCTTTACTACAATAGTTTTTTTTTTTTTTTTTTTCTGAAATGATATTTTTTTATGATTATAATAAATTTGTCATGCATAAAATTCCGATTAAAATACGACAATCCCAAAGTTTTTTCTCCCAATTAACTTATTAATGTTACTTAGTTTTACCTAAAACAACTTAGTCTAATGACACCGAGGGTCTAAGTGAGGAGGGTTTTGGAGAAAATTGCAAGTTCAATCCGTCTTATATAAAAAATAAAAATATTATTTGATTATCTTAATAAAAATATTATTGTAGTGTATAATCCACGTTCTAACTAAAAATTTCTCTTTTCTTTTGGAGCTTTTTACCATAGGACGCGTCATTTTACCCTTTCAATCATGTAATTAAATTTTAACAATTCGATTTCAGTGCTCACATTAAGATATAATGTGCCATAAACTATAAAAAAAAGTACTTTCTTGGAGATAGTTTTGTTCACATTTATCAATAAGCTATACACTATTAAAAAAAAAAAGTCATATAGGACAAAACAACATCCCTTGCCATAAAAATTTAATTTTTCCCCAAATTGTTATCAAATAGAGATTATTTTTCTTTTTTCTTTTTGGCTGAAAATTTTGGATAAAGATAATACAACTTTAAGTGTACTTTTATGTCGTTTTGCCATGGCATCCACGTTCGACAGAGGGAGCTGCATGCACAGGATTCAGGTTCAGTTGAGAGATGAATTATCTGATAATAGCAGCTCGTGACTCTCTTTTTCTTTTCTAGTTTCGATGCTTTTAAGACGACGTGTCTCTTTCTCTAAAGTAGGATTTGCACGTTGGACAAGAGAAAATAGCGTTGATTAATTCACTAATTAAAGTATAAAAGGAAAAGAAAAAAAAATTGATGATCGTAAAGAGATTTGATTAACAGGGCACGAAATTTCCTCCCCAGAATAAGCGATCCCATAATGGTTTCTTAATCTTTTTTTCTTTTTGAATGACATATTATACCATGCTTTTAAAAGTTGTGTTTATTCATACCATATTTCAAAAAATTATGTCACAATATTATTCATATTACATGTTATGTTATGTCATAAATAAACATATATAGCATTTATAAAAAAAAATGATATTTACGACAATTCTCTTTCTTTTTCGATTTTTGGTCTGGGATTTCAGAGTTGTGGCATAGGATTCATCATATATTTCTAATGAAAATTTTCAAAAATTCAAAAAGGTACCCAAGAAAGAAAGTATTTGGAAAATGTCCGAAAAAATGCAATTAGTAAATATCCGTGAAAAATGCATTTTCCTTAAATTTTTTGCCTTCAAAAGAAATCAAAAGGATAAGGGTTGAGTGGTATGGTTTAAGCGGTTATTCTTTAAATTTTGACCAAACTATGAATGCAATTTTGTTTTAAAAAAAAATTACTTAACCACGGTCAAAAAGAGCAATTTAGGCTTAACAAAATTAGACAATGCAAATAATTTAGCACATAATTTGCGTAAACAAATTGCTTTTAATTTGTATTCATTAAAATCACAAATTTTATGATAGCAAAATACAGTCATAGAAAGTTCACTAGTAAAACTGCATGATTTTTTTTTCTCGCACCATCCAAGTTCTACTTTATGTTGAGATTTGGTAGCTCCGGAGGATATGATGTGTTGGTATTATTGTGAACGTATATATTCTTGATTAATTAGTGGTGGTTCCAAT
>CAMOHE010045774.1:0-12164 GCA_946598075.1 Artocarpus hirsutus | reverse complement strand
ATGTTTCTGACTTATCTCCTTTTGATGCAAATGACAATTTGAGGACAAATCCTTTTCAAGAGGGGGAGAATGATGCAAGCAGTGGAGCTGTACAAGTTAGGAGCCATGTTCGTGATCCCTTAAGCCATTCAAGTGGTCCAATCACAAGATCTAAGGCCAAGCGATTCAAGGAAGCATTGAACGGGCTCATTCAACAAGTTTGTGACATGTCACATAAATGGAGCCCCAGTATGGGCCCAAATCAATCATAAGAGAGCCTAGTCACTATGACTAAGGTTCTAGAAGATTCACATTGATGATGGTGTATGATTCCAGTAAATTGTGGAGCAAACTTATAATTTTGAAAAACCTTCCTATTTTGGATCGACACGTGGGTGCCTTGTCGTCAAGTTCGAGTCTCGTCATCAAATTATCTTCCTAATGTAATTTTTGTAATTTTTTAATTGCCAAACTCGGTTTTGTTAGGCAAGAAAACAAACTTGGATATTTTCCTTTTTTTCTAGATTAGGTGAGGCGCATTTTAAGGGATAAAATTAGCTACTTTCCTTTTATGTTATTTCTATTAGATGACAGCCAGCAAAGTCAGATTTTAGGGCTTAATTTCGCATGGGAAAGCACCAATTAAGGGATTTTCTAAGTCAACATTCAATTAGGGATTCTTTTGGGCTGAAAATCGTTCCTATATAATTGTAAACAATTCATTATTCTAATTTGAATAAAGCAGATCATTATTCACGACTTTTGGTGAGATTCTTTTGCGTTCTTCTTATTTTCTTAAGAATACTCTTTGAACTTATCAAGATTAATCTTGTGGCGTTCAACAAACAGACTTATCATCTAGAATTTAAGTGTTATTGCAAATTCTAGGTGTGGCGTCTTCCTATCTGTGGTTCTTGGTTCGTGTCTCTCTAGATTATGGGTCAGAGCTCAACAAACGTGTGTCTTAAGGGATTAGGGGTTCGATTCCAGATTTGGTGTCGGGTCTTGTCGCGTTAGTCGGCGGGGTTCATATCAGTTACACATCCCCATATGCAAATATGGTTTAAGGATGTCTTTCTTCATGTCCACAACTCATGAGGAGTTTTAGAAATCGATTTTGAAGACACATCGTTCAAAAAATAACATGCAGTTTATAGTGCATAGCTCTAAAAGGATAAAGGTAATGTTGAATAACTCGTCATAGACCTAACCATATCCAACAAAGTCCCATTTCTTCTCTTAGCCATGCCATTCTGTTGCGTAGTGCTTGGCACAGTCAAATAGGATAAACTCCTATTATCTAATAAATGTCCTAAGAACTCATCGGAGAGGTATTCTCCACCTCGATCCTATCGAAGTGTCTTATGGGTTTACTTAATTGCTTCTTTGCTTCAGTTCGAAACCCCCTGAACTTGTCAAAAAGTTTTGCTTTTATGATGCATTAGGTAGACACACCCATATCTTAAGTAATCATTAATAAAAGTAACAAAATACTTGTATCTTCTTTGTGCCTTGATATTCATGGGATCAAAGACATCACTATGTACAAGTTATAGAATCCCTTTAGCTCGATTGCCCTTAGATCCAAATGGTCTGTTGGTTATTTTCCCTTCAAATAAGATTTATATTGTGGTATAGATTTCACCTTTAAATGACTTAAAGATCCATCCCTTACAAATCTTTGAATCCTATTCAGGCTAATGTGACCTAATCACAAGTGCCAAAGATAAGTCTTATTAGAGTGATAAGATTTAAGTCTTTTAGAGTTATCATTAATCTGTGTTAAGTAGTAAGTCCACCTTAGGTTTGATAAAATATAGGTTATTTTGCATCTATCTACTATAGATAAAAGATTTGCTTGTACGATCACAACTTTATTATTAAAATAAACTGAATAAAAGTCTTTGAATAAACAAGTGACAGAAATTAAATTCCTTTTAAGTTTAGGAACATAAAAACAATCTCTCAAACTAAAGTCTTATAACTATTAAAATAAAGATGGACGTCTCCCACTGCCTCAGCTAACACTAAAGATCTATCACTCATCTGAAGTGTGAAGTGCTCATGTAGCAGACTTCTCATTTCCTTGAACCCCTATAGAGAAACACAAACATGATTAATTGCTCCCGAGTCTATGACCTAAGTGTCATTTAATTCCTCAACTAAACAATTCTCAATAACTAGAAGTTCACTCTTACCTCCTCTAAATTGGAAGTCCTTGTAATTCTTCTCGATACACCCAACCTTCCCACAAAAAAAGCACTTTATGTTCTTCATGTTCCTCTTCTTTTTCTTCTTGTCTTTGCCTTTTGTCGGGATAGAAGATTTCTCGTTCTTAGCATTTTGCTTCTTTTCATTCCCTGAGTTAGGATTGGAACTAGATGTAGTCACCAAGTTTGCCTCACCACCAGCCAAAGCTTCCTTAATCAGATTTTTGAACTCCTGTAACTACTTTATTAACTCAGTCAAGATCACATCTTGTCTATTGCTCAAGTTATATGAAGCTCTAAATAGGATGTACTCATTAGAGGGAGTCTCAATGACCATAGTCATATGTGACTCAGCATCAATATCAGCTATATGAGTTTGAGCCTCACAGAGGTAAACCGTGCCCAACCTCATATGCTCCTTCACAGGAGTCCCTGGTCTTCGTTTGTAATTGAGGAGCTTCCGAAGAGCCCCTTGCCATTTCGTTAAAGCTTGGCCTCCAAACATGTATTCTAGATTATTCGAGATCTGCCTAGCAGTCTCTTAATCTTTCTGTTGAGCCTGTAACATATTATTCATGCTAGCCATAATGTAACAACAAGCCTGATCATTAGCATCCTTCTAGCGATCATATACTTGGATTTGTTTGTAATGGATTTGGCAATAGGCTCAAGAGGACATAGTGTAGTTAGCATAAATTTTAGTTTCTCAAAAGAAAGGACGTTATTTAGGTTCCTTTTCCAATCACTATAATTCTTGTCAATTAATGTGTTTTTATCAAGTATCAAAGATAAAGTGTTTTTAGACACCTTCATCTACAATAAAAAAATCATATACCAAACATAAGCAAACATTCTACAACAGTTTAGTAAGATAACACAATCAAGTAAGCATACAATGTGTTTATATGTCAAAACCTTGAAAAAATCACAACCTTATAATGATAATCCCCAACTCAAAATTCAACAAGCCACCTAGGCGAGACTTGCCAAATTCAATTAGGAACATATATCTCCTCTGATTAATATATGTCATCTAAGACTTATCTGATCTAGTATATACTAATAATTGTTTTCTTTGGCCATTAACTTTATTAACAGAGCTCCTAAGAGAGATTAATTAAAAATTAATCTTGAGTGTATAACCATCATTTCAACTACTTTATCTATGACTTATAATCACCACCTGGGGGTGTACAATGATAAATCACACAATAGGAAATTATCCTTTCAAAGTTTCAACCCGGTACATGTTGCAATCCCTTCCTGGGGTCAGAACTATCATGTGCTGCATATGGATCAACGATGAAGGCCTTAGGTCTTCTCTTTGAAAACTTTCTCCCACTAAATATTTTAAAAGTCAAGCTTTTATGTTAACATGCATGAATAATATTTAATGAGCGGCACTCCCCATTTTACATGGCATGTTGTTGACATACATGGTAAAGTATGCTATAATGCAGACAAGTAATGCAACATGCAAAGCTACAAACAATATTAGAAATAGCCTTAATATCATGGTTCCATCATAGAGAAAAAAATAAAGATTACAAAAGGCTAAACGAAACATATTATTGATTCTTCATCTTGTATTTTCTCATTGTATCCTTCTTCTTGTGGTGTCTATCTTCAATTCTTTAATCTCGTATAGATTAAAAAAAAATTATTTTCTGGTTGTCTTAAAATTTCAAATTTCTCAAAATTGTCTAAAAATAATAAAAAAAACACTGCACCAAAAAACATATTGTTTTAAAGAATGGTTTTACCTGCTAATTGGCCTGCCGATCTACGACTATTGGCATTCTGGTATTGGGTAATTGGCCTGTTGATTGACGTTGAACAAGCATTTTTTTAAACTTTTGTAAAAATAATTTTTAAGCAATTTTTAATTTATTTTTCAACAATTCAAAAATATAAAAAATTATAAATGTATAAAAACTACTTTGATCATCTCCATATTTTAAATCTGTTTTCACTTTGAATAATTATTTTAATACAAATTTTACAAACCATGATTAAAATAATCAATCTTAGACGATGATGATAGGCCACCATCTAATTACATGAAGAACTTAGATACACATTCTAACCTCTAAGGTACTATAATCGACAAAATTAATTAATTAATATAATAATTAAAATAGAAATTTAATTAACCATAATTAATTAATAAACATCCACCACATACTCTCATGACAACATTTAATTATATAGAAACCCTAAAGTGTCAACTCTCAAAAAAATATAATTCAAGCATAAGAGAGAATAAGATCACATAATTTATGTAGATAGCATGATTACAAACCCGTAAAATCAATATAAAACTATGGCTCTGATACCAATTCTTGGAAAACGATATGCAGCAAAATTTTTAAATCAAAGTCTTTTCTAAATAACAAGTTTGACATATTAAGTACATAAATTAATAAAAGAACTGACGTATCTCTTTTGTATACCAAAGGCTGTAGAAACTCCAAATAGAAAAGAATGTTCCAAAAGAGCCTCAATCAACTAGTCTTCTTTGTTATTCTCTTTACACGAATAGAATGCAGGTGTCCGTATGTTGTACAATCTTTGCCCTGATGACTCTCTTTCCAACCACTTAAGAAAACTAAGAACTAAGGTTCTAGATGTTGAACAATAGCTCTCCAAGAGTTTCAAATTTTCTCTCATTAGAATACTCACTCTCTACTTTTTAAATGATCTTAGCAACAATGAAAAATAGTTCCCTTTATATAATGGTCGGGTTCAGGGTTAGTCCTTATCATGTCGGCTTCAAAATTCGAGTTTGGATTAGTTTTCAAGTAAAAATGTGCAAAACGGGTTTTGTTGATTATCCAGGCATGGTCGACTGCATCTTTGTAACTTGATCGACTATGGTGTTATGGCCCCAATAGGCAAACTCAAATTCGAACTCCTTAGAGTTATCTGATTCACCTTATTCAAACTGATTGGATAAATCCTATCTTATTTGACCTAGGTATTCTTTATCATGCCGTAATTTTAATTCAAATAACCTAATAATGAAGTTATTTAATTAAAATAGTCATATATAGATAAATCTATATAAATAAAATATATCCAAATAATTCAATATGTTTCTCTTAAATTAATTTACAAAATTAATTTAACCAATAAACCAACATGAATTATTAAATCCAATTAACTCAAACTTTAGCCAATGTAATAAATAACATAAGCAACTAATATGTAGGAAAAACATGCCGTGTCATTACAAAAATTTTTATGAACTAACAAAGGGGAACTGATAAATATATATAGATCAAGCACCTATAATTATAAAATAACATGTCCTAGATACTTATATTTTATAATTATCAACTATAACGCTATTCTACTAAACGCTTAGAGCTACACTCTTAAACTATATAAAATTATGAAGCTCTAATAAGCTAATCGGTGATGACATATCATAATATGTAATGTTTCCATAGAATATTTATAATTGACTTAAGGATGAATTGTTGGAAAAAAAGTACATAGCAAAAATTTTAAAAATTTTTAATCAAAGTATTTTTCAAAACACAAGTTTGACACGCTATATGCATAAATTAACCAGATCTTACTAACCTTGTGTATTGAAGAGCTCCTGCAATCTATGAAGAGAATGGCATCCCAAAAAAGCCTCAACCAACTGGTCTTCTTTGCTATTCTCTATCCACGACCGGTGTATGTGTGGGCACACTCATATAGCTCTTCGTAGGTGACTCTCCTTTCAACCAATTGAAAAAACTCAAAACTAAGGGTCATGATTTGTGAACAATAGCTCTTAAGGGAGTTTTAGAGACTCAGATACTAGAGTGTTCACTCTTGATTTCTCAATTGATCAAAATAACTTATGAGTCTCACTGCTTATTTATAGAGGTTGAACCCATGGGTTAGTTCTTATCAGATAAGGCCTCAAAAATTTGAATCTGGATCAATATCTGATAAAATCGCATAAAAATACGTGATTAGATTATTTTTCGATCGACAGGACGAACTGGCATATCTGCCTACCGAACTTACTCCATCGGTAGGCCGAACTTGAAGATCGACTTGCCAAATTAAGGATAAATGATCCCTGCGAATCTTTTATTTTCCACCCGAGATTCTTTGGATAAAGCTCAGTATTAATCAAATAATTTCTCTATTTAATTCAAATAATCTAATAGAGAAATTATCTGATTAAAACAACCATATCTAGATAATCTCTAAGAAAACAAATGTTCTCGATAATTCAATAAGTTTATCTCGAATTAATTTTTCACAAAATTAATTTAACCAATAAACAGACATGAATTATATGATCCTATCAAATTTTAGCCAATCTGATAATTTAACATAACCAATTTATTAAAAAAACACGCCGTATTGTTATAGGGTTTATTATGAGTAGCAAAAGGGACCTTGTGGACCTATATAGCTCAAGCTCCCGATAATTATAAAACTCAATATTTCAGTTATACATTTTATAATTATCAACTCTAACGCTACTCCACTAAAAGCTTAGAGCTGCACTCTCGAACTACATAGAATTATGAAGCCTGAATAGCTAAGTCTCTACGACATATCATAATGTATCATATCCCCATAGGATATCTATAATTGGTTTAAGGTTAAATTCCATCTTACCTTCCCGATCATTTTTCTCTTATGTTTTATTATCTCACTATCAGAAAACTCACTATCTAAAGACTGTATACCATTCATTTACACCTATGTATCTAAATTGTTGAGCGCTCCAGTCTTCCAATTACAAGATAATGCATATAAGAGGATATCATCCACTCCTAAAGAGGAGCTTTAGATTTTGTATCTATGAATAATAAGTCTACGCTATCAAGAGTTATGTCTCTAACTTATCGATATGCGTACCATTATAAATTGTGATGTCACTTTTTGATATATCAAAAGACATAAGTCAAGACAACGGGCTTATTATTCATCTCAAGATTAAGATACAATACATATGATTGTCTAAAGTGAATTGATTTGCCAAGATAAAATTATTAATCTAAATAAATTACACTTTATGGCCAGATCTAATATATTGTCACCTATGACAATGCACCAATGTTTCTATTTGCAAAGTCCACCTCCGACGACTAAGACAAACCATCTCCCTTAGGGATATAGACAACATAACAATCTTTGCATGAATAAAGCGCCTAACTTTATGCCCTCAATTGCATATCTTATGATTTAGACCGTCATCTTTAGAATTATCTTCCGCATATTCTGTTCTTCATATGCCTGATTCTAAAGGTTTTGATAGACAGTCTCAGACTTTCGTCTGCTTATCATACATCCAACAAATATGAACGTAAAGAAGACAATAATTTGGTATACATATAATAAATAAATTTTTTATTGCTAAAAATATCTCCAAAAACATATTACATTCGTACTCCTTAGGCAATGCATGTCTAACATGAATTACATTTTATTTTTTGATTATTTTTATCTCATGTTCCATTATCTCACCATTGGAAACTTACTATCCATAAATAGTATACCATTTGGTTACACATGTGTATCCAAATGGTTAAGTGCTCCAGTTTTTTAATTACAGGAGAACGCCTATAAGAAAATATCATTAACTTTACAAAAGAGTTATGGATTTCATATCTATGAATAACTAGTCTACGTCAATCAAAAGTCATGTCTTCAATGTACCGATATGCATATTATCATCAAATCAAGATGTCCACATCAAAAGATACAAGTCAAGAACATAAGCCCATCAATTCATTTCAGGATAAAGACATAGCACATATGATTGTCTAAAATGAATTGATTTAAATAAATGAAATTATTAATCAAATCAATTCAAGTTTTGTCCCGATCTAATATATCATCGCTATGACAATATACCAATGTTTCTACTCGTGGCGTCCCACTCTGATGACCAAGACAAGTCATCTCCCGTTAAGGATGTAGACAACACAACAATCTTAACATGAATAAAGTATCAAACTTTATTTCCTTGATTACGGACCTTATTATTTAGACTATCACCTTAAAGATTCATGTCTTATGCATAATCTGTCCATCATATGCATGATCTTAAAGGTTTACATTGATAGTCTCAAACTTTTGTTTGTTTATCAAATAGTCAACATAAATGATCATAAAAATGATAGAATTTGATATATAAAAATAAATAATAAACTCTTTATTGATTAAATGTCTTGAAAAATTATTATATTATTCAATACTTAAGTCACTTAGTCTAACATTTTTGGACTCACTCTAGACTTGGACAATGTTTCCAAAGCCCAAACCACCCAGCCCTACCCTTGAGACCTAGCTTCTGCAATGGATTACACCTGTTGCCCCACCCCCAAAAAAGTATGTTCTTCACTCTCAAAAATGCCCTTCGGCCTCCTCTAGCATTACTTCGCCCGTTCACCCACCGAAAAAACTGAAACATTGTTCCACCCTCGACCTCCCTACTAGCCAGCCTTTGGAGCTACCCCTATTGTGTTCGAGAAGCTCCCTACGTCCTCACAAGCCTAGCCGAAGCATTTTTAAATGGAAGGTTTGTGTTCGAGCCAATTACCTTACTGTTGCCGTCCTCGAGTGTGAACAAATTACAGAAGATGTTATACAACTCCTATACTGCTGCCCGAGTCAGCCCCCCAGTGGGAGGCGGAATTAACCCTCCCTCTCCACAGCAGAAATGAGCATCTTAGCTTGGAACTATCGAGGGTGTGGCCATTCCTCAACAGTTCTTGAATTAAGGGCACAAGTCCTCTCCCATTCTCCGGAGACCAAGATTTCGGAAGAAGCTTTGGCTATACGACTAAGGCATATGCACTTTTATAATCTCGTAGGTACTGCAGCGGAAGGCCCTCTTTGGTGGATTTTACGTAGCCTGGACGAATGGAGTGGACTTCTATACACACCTCATCTCCAAAAGCCACATCCTTGGAACTATAACATCCAACCCTACTTTCCTTAGATTTATTTGCCATCTATGGCCCCTCTAGCCGAAAAGACAAAAAAAATCTTTTGGACCAATATTGGTCAAAGTCGTGAACACAGTGACCGGCCTTGGTTCTTAGTTGGTGACTTCAATGCTATTTTTAATTTGAGTGACAGAGAAGGGTGCAGCTTGTTCTTGCGCCATTTTCCTTTCTTTGGGGTTCATTCCTATTAACCTAAGCGACAACAATTTCAATTGGTCCAATCGTAGAGGGGGTTGCTGCTTTGATCAGAACCATGATAGACAAAGGCGCCTTAAACAGGAATTGGCTAGAAATGTTTCCCAATGTATTTGTAAAATAGCTGCCTACCCCGCTTTTGGAACCGACTGTCAAATTCTGTAGGTGAATTTCTTCCACGAGGACTGCCCCACATTTGTGGAACAAAACTCAATTCAGAAATGTCCACGAAATGATCAAGCTCCTCCGACAAGCCATTGGTTCAGCTCAGTCTGAACCCATAAAATGCCTCAGAATGAGCTTGGAAGAGGCCCTCCAAAAGGAAGAGCTTTTCTTGAAACAAAAGTCTTGCGTGTCATGGATCAAAGATGGTGGCCGGTGCACCAAATTCTTCTTTCTTTCCACCATTACTCGGCGGCAACGCAACTCAATTGATTTCCTCAAGGACAATAATGATGAGTGGCTTCAGACTAACCACCCCAGACTTAGAGGGATTGATCTAGTCTTGCGTGTTGGACCAAGAAAATGATGCTCTCTCTGCCATCTCATCAGTCCATGAGATTAAGGAGGCTCTCTTCTCCATGCATCCCTTCAAGGCCACTGGGCCTAATGGTTTTCCAGTTATCTTTTTTAGATCTCTGTGGCATATTGTTGGTAACGACGTTGTTTGAATTGTTCATGATTTTTTTGTTACTGGGATTATGCACCCGAATATTAACGCCACCAACATCGTTTTGATTCTCAAGGTGGAAAAACCATTTTCAATCAATCATGACTGACCAATCTCTCTTTGCAATGTCATTTATAGGGTCATCACTGAACTATTGACAAACCAAGTCAAGCCCTCTCCTCTGACACATCATTTGCTCGACTCAAATTGCCTTTGTCCCAAACCAACCAATGCATGATAACGTTGTCCTTATTTAGAAAATCCTTCATGCTTTTAAGAGGAAAACTTTAAAAAGGGGGTCTTGTGGCCCTAAAGTTTGATTTGGAAAATGCTTTTGATCGCATGAATTGGAGCTTCATTCGGGAAGTTCTCACTTGCTTCAGTTTTCACAGTCAATGGGTCTCTTGGGTTATGACTTGTGCAGAAAGCCTTTCAAAAAATTTTTGCCAAAGTGAGGGCTGAGACAAGGTGACCTCTCTCCCCCTACCTGTTCATTCTATTGACTGAAGTCCTTTCACACCTTATCAATGCAAAATTTGAAGATGGAGTCCTCCATGGCACTTCTCTCTCTCGATGCAGTCCCCCGCTCACCCATTTATTTTTTTGCAGATGGCAGTTTTATTTTTGGAAGGGCAACCACAGAGGAAGCTTCCCACTTTGAGACTCACTGTTCGTTTTCTCCCCACTTTCTGGTCAGAGAATCAACAGTAACATGTCCCACATGCTGTTCAGCAACAATACTTCAACATCAGCCAAACGCCATATCCTTCGACTTTTGAACCTGCAGCCAGTCATTGAAAATCAAAGATACCTCGGCTTGCCTTTTCTCACCTTCAGGCATCGGTCCCAAGACTACTCTTACATTCTGGAGCGCTGAGACAACAAGCTTTCAGGCTGGAAAGCCTAGGCACTCTCAAAGGCAGGTCGTCTACAGCTTATCAAGTCTTTTGGGCTCTCCCTTGTGGTGTACGGTATGCAGTCAGCAGCACTACCAGCTAGTATCTGTGATAAAATTGATGCCAAGGTGCGGCGCTTTGGGTAGGGAAAGGGCCAAGAGGCCAATAGCTTTCTATGCATAAAAGCCTAGAATGATATTTGCCTCCCCAAGTCCCATGGAGGCCTCAGTATCCATCGCTGTAGAGATATGAATGTTGCTTTCCTCTTTAAATAGGGGTGGAATATTATATCTGGAAGTGACTCGCCTTGCTGTCGTGCTCTCCGAGCCAAATTCCTCTGTCACTCCAACTTCACGGACTCCGTTCCAAAGCCCTTAGGCTCCTCAACTTGAAAAGGTATTCTTCGGTGTTAAAGCATTATCTTCAAAGGTGCTTGCTTCCATATTGGAGTTGGTCACAAAATTAACATCTAGACAGTCCCTTGGGTTCCGTTTATCCCGGGGTTTAAACCTATACCAGTGGATCCCTTAGGCCTAACTGCCTCTATGTAAAGGATTTCATCTCTCATTCTGCCTGGAACATCTCTAAGGTTTACGAAACTTTCACTCCAAGGGATACCACAGCTATCCTAAGACTTCCCCTCCCAACAACTCAAAAAGAGACAGTTGGATCAAGACTCCAAATTCCAATGGGAAATTCTTAATCAAGTCGGCCTATTTGCTAAACATCGAACAGCACCTGTCCCCACCAACTGACTTGAGCTGCAAGGAACGGAACAAATTAAGTAGGTCAAACATCCTGCCCCGCCATAAACTTCTATAGTGGCAGTTAATCAATAATGCTTTCCCACTGCGTGCTAGACTACTTAGGGCCTTCATTGTCTAGCAGAAAACTTGTCTCCTTTGTAATTCTGGTGAGACCGAATCAGCTTTTCATTTATTCTAGGATTGTGATTTTGCTAAGAGAATTTGGTTCTCCTCCTCTTGGTCCATTCCAGCCAATAGCATCCCACGTAGCCACAAGGAATGGCTTCGGCTCATCTAGATAATTGATAATGGGAACCGAATTTCCTTAAATTAGGAGACTCCTACCGCTCATAGCTTCCTCCTATTCACTTCCATAGCCCTGGATCATATTTGGAAGTTAAGGAACGAAGTCCTTTACAAGGCCTTTACTCGAGAGTTTAAAACAATTCGAGCCATCAATAGTTCCTTTACCAGCATGTCCTCATCCTTGGCACCCC